>OMKK01035421.1:0-13609 GCA_900302305.1 Polymixia japonica | reverse complement strand
GCATGCATTAGGCAGCTTTTGGTGACCTCTGCAGAAGGTAACTATTACACATTTCCTTTAATAGGCAGGAGTGTGGACATATAGATTAATGATGTTAATGTGCCCACAGGCCTGTCTCTTAAAATGCACTAAGGCACATCCAAGGTTTATTAATCACCCTGTGATGAGAGATTAAACACCAAGATTCATTAGCACAATGTGGGCACAGTAGACCAAATACTGGAGGGAGATGTCCTCGCTAGTAGTCATTAAACTTAATAGTAGGATCTGTATTTCATGCCTTATTCATGTTATCCGTGCTAGGTGCCCAATGCAGCAAATTGCAGTAAGACCAACACAGAGCAACAGATCATTACATTTACAACTTTACAATTTTTTTGTTCTTTTGATTCTTTTAAATGATGTTTGCTACAAGATAAGTCCCTTCTAATAATAACACCAAGAGAAGTGATGTAAATAAATTGGAGGTATCTGAATTATTGATCATACTGCAGATTGCATTCAAGACGATCAAGATTACTAGGATTAATTACCTCTATCAAGGACTCTTTCCTCTTGAAACAGATTTACTTTACTCAGACGGGCCATTGTCTCTCTCCTTCCTCAACTGTTAACTGGTTTTATAGATAATTGCTTATAGGGCTGAACCCTACAGAGCAGAGTAATTATAAAGTAATTACCACAGAGTCACTTTCGCCCTCCTTTGCATTATTAAACCTACCATTCCAGTGTCCTCAAAATCTTGTAAAAAGTTTGTTACAAGAACTTATCATGAAGAAAAAAAGTACCAACATCAAAACAAGTGTGATGAGATTAAAAAAATGTACTCATTGAACATTGCTATTTGTGACAGAAATGTGTATACTTTAATTGAATTAGCCACTCTACCATTTAACCAATTTTACACTTGGCAGCGGACACGTACAGGCCCTTGCATTAAATGGTAAATGCTGCCACCTATTGGTGTTTCAGTGTATATTTAGCCCCGGTTATCTGTTCTCTCTTCTGATTGGTTCAGCGCCGCTTATGCAAAGCATTGTTTATAAGTATTGAAAACATGGCGGACGCGGATGAGCCGTAAGTAGATGTCGAAGAAACAAGCAAGAAACAGTCATTAACTGCCCGAAAGATGCTTTTAAATCTCATTAACCTACGAAAATAGAGCATGATTGAACCTTCTTTTATTCTCTCTTTTTAGGGAGAAGAAAAGAAGGAGAGTAGTGGAGCTGACTGAGAAGTTAGTGATGAAGGTTTGAGGTTACTAGGCAGGAGGAAGGTTAACGTTAGCTAGCTAAGTTAGCTAACCTACCAGTAGTCAAGTACATTGGCAGCTAGGTTGAGTTAAGAAATACAGTTAGCCAGCGGTGCAAGTGTGGTTAGCTAACAAGTCTACAGTGAATATGTTGTGTTGATCAGTTAACATTACCTCCTGTCATTTAAACAGGAGAGTTTGGACCCTATACTCACTGTTGGCAGGTTAGCTAGCCAGCTAGCCTAGCTCCTTTGAGTTGACAAGACAGAGAGCTGTTACTTATCAGTTGCCACAGGGTCAGAAACGCCAATTTTATTCAGCAAGTTGCATCTTTACATTGTATGAATTTGAGTAGAATAATACCTTCAAAACACAACTGACTATTTATGTTATTAGTTTATTTGGCTTGTGTATATTACTGCATGATCTGTTGTGCAATTTACATAAAACACTTATGAACTGAAAAGTGCTCACAAGATTGATCTTAGATTGATTTAATGTTTTGCATGATCTTACAACCTCTGCGTTCTTGTGTTTTGTCAGCATCATGTGTATGCTACACGGAGACTACAAGAGTTGATGATGATATGTGATAAACATGTTAAATGTACGTATGTGTTGTCTTTAGGATGGTGGTGGATGGAGGCAGTGGAGATAGGGGTGAATGGGAGGGACGATGGAACCACATCAAAAAGTTTCTGGAGAGATCGGGACCCTTCACGCATCCTGATTTTGAAGCCAGCATAGAGGTAATATAGAGTGATTAGTGTGATATGCAAACTTTTATGATACAAAGATGATACCATGATATAAAGATAGGATCATTTCGTTTTCACATTTCCTCACAGTCATTGCAGTTTCTGTTGGAAACCTGCAAAATCCTTGTTATCGGGGCTGGTGGCCTTGGATGTGAACTTCTCAAAGACCTGGTATGAATCACTGTTCAATGTTTTAATGTTTGAAAGGTGTAGTTTCTAGCAGGAACTAATGGCCTCCATATTTTGTTGTTTGCTCTTCTCATGCTGTGGATAAGGCTTTGTCAGGCTTTCGCAATATCCATGTTGTTGACATGGATACCATTGATGTCTCCAACCTCAATAGACAGTTTCTCTTCAGGTCAGTGCATTTAGTTGATACATTTTATGCAGAGTTTTATCACTGTTAAATATTTTTAGCAAGCATTTACTTGCAGTGAATATATACTTCACATTATTCTCCAGACCTAAAGATGTAGGTCGACCCAAGGCAGATGTCGCAGCTGATTTTGTTAACAGTCGAATTCCTGGATGCTGTGTGGTCCCGTATCCTTTTGATAGTTAGTAATGCATTGTGTGCTGGTGATTTTAGAAAAAGGTTTTTATGCCTGAGCAACCATGGTGAATGTCTAAAAAGCCAGTCCATAATCTAAACATAAACCAAAAGGTAACCTTGCCTTTTTCATTCTCTGTTTTATTAACATGGTACTTTGTATATAGACTCACAGAGTATGATTAATACGTTTGTTAATATTGGATTCAAAAACTGTAATATGAGTAGTGAAACTATGTAGGAGTTGTAAAAAGCAGCTGTTTGCCATCCCTTAGTCTTCTCTAGAGGAACCTATGCGTGTATAGGTAGACCGTATTCTAAAACATTCTGTCTAAATCTGAAATCCTCCTTAACGCTTCACACAGCCATTTTAAGAAAATTCAAGACTTCGATGAGACATTTTACAGACGTAAGCGTCATTATATTGTTATATTCCAAACCTCCCTTCCATGCTGTGGGCTTATGATCAGAGAGAACATTCACTTTTCTATCCTTGTTTTCAACTAGAATTCCACATAATTGTCTGTGGGCTAGACTCTATAATTGCCAGGAGATGGATGAATGGTATGCTGGTAAGTTTTTCTTACTCATTGCAATTATAGACAAAGCACACATCTAGTCTATTAAAACAACAAAGCTGTTAATTGTAGTGCCAAAGGCAACATATTTTACTTCATAATGTACAATCTGTCTGTCTTATCTTCCAATATAGCTGTCTCTGCTGGTGTATGAGGATGGTGTCATGGACCCTAGTTCCATTATTCCTCTAATTGATGGAGGGACTGAAGGCTTTAAAGGCAATGCCAGAGTCATTCTACCTGGCATGACCGCCTGCATCGACTGTACCCTTGAACTTTATCCACCTCAGGTAGGCTAGCTTTCTTATTTAAGCCAAGCAGCCCACAGACAAAGACTGTCAGACTCAAGGCATAAAGGCATAAAAAATCAGTTCTTTCTGAAAAGTATCTTTGTCTACTTAGATCAACTTCCCCATGTGCACAATAGCCTCCATGCCACGTTTGCCAGAACATTGCGTTGAGTATGTCCGCATGCTGCTGTGGCCCAAAGAGAAACCCTTTGGAGGTACGTAATCACGCTGGTTGTAGTTTTTTATTATGCTAAAATAATCTTTGTTAGTATAGAACTCAAGACATAAAAGTGACATCAGACTCAACATATCTTCCCTGGATTTCAAAACCTGCAAAGTCTAAAACTTTGTGTGTGTTTCTGTGTGCGTGTGTGCGCGGGTTGTGTGCGTGCGTGTCATCAGACGGTGTGTGCCTGGATGGGGACGACCCAGAACACATCCAGTGGGTGTACCAGAAGTCTCTGGAGAGGGCAGCAGAGTTCAGCATCACAGGTGTCACATATCGACTCACACAAGGTGAGCACACACTGTACCTCTGTCACCAACTTCACACTAGTCCTATTCTTACAGCTCCTCTGGGAGACGACCCAGAACAAACAAGATGGAGTTACCATCTGAAGGAATTTGGCATCCTGGTACTTTACTATGTTTCAGCACTGTTCCTCTATATGGGACTAAGTAGTAAAATATCCTCTTATTTGTATAACCACAATCTGTTTGATTGTATATTTTTTAATACTGACTTAGGATTTTCGTGTATCTTATTGAAATGCTGCAGGTGTTGTAAAGAGGATAATTCCAGCTGTGGCGTCCACGAATGCAGTCATCGCAGGTAAATGATTAAAATGTGCACCTGTCTCAGTAGAGCCTGGTAGAGCTAATCCCTTTATTAAAAGTCCAGTGCCCTGCCATGTACCTGTTAATCATTTTCCAGATAGCATTGTAAGTCTGTTGACTTGCTGTAAAAGGAAGTGTCAACCCGGTCTTATCTGCTATGTTTTACCTTCCTTGTTTATTGTTCAGCTGCTTGCGCAACAGAGGTCTTCAAAATAGCATCAAGGTGAGTTTTCGGTGTCTGCTCTGCAACCATTTGAATCAAGTCGAGTAATGCAAACATTTCATGGCCTATATTTGACTTTTGATGCTAACTTTTGCATCTGCAGTGCCTACGTTCCTCTGAACAACTACATGGTCTTCAATGATGTCGATGGCCTGTACACCTACACGTTTGAGGCAGAACGAAAGGTTAGTCTCACAATCCAGTTGCGCAGTTCAAATTTGCTGCAATGATCAAGCCACCTGATTGTAATGGATGTATTTCATACATTTCTGGTGCAGGACAACTGTTCGGCCTGCAGCCAAGTACCTCTGGACTTGCACTTCTCTCCGTCTTCCAAGCTGCAGGAGGTGCTGGACTACCTGACTGAGAGCGCTTCCTTGTAGGTTCACCTGCCTCCCTGGGGTTTATTACCAGTTAACAGGCCAATGTGGACACTTTGTACCAACAAACTGAGTGATCAGTCAACAGTGGATATAATTTAGCCTATACTGTTTTCATTTAAGTTTCTCATAAATTATTGAAGCGTAATCTGTCTTCTTTTAAAACAAATATAGTTTTTACCATAATATATATTTTCTTCTAGTATCCATAAATGAATGTGAGCGCCCATATTTTAGTGATATGAAAGTGTCTCAAGTCACCAACAGACCTCGTCGCCCTTGTTGCTGTAAAGGCTTTGTTCTGCTTGATTAGCTTCTCAAAACTGTATGCTTTCATGTCATTTTTAGCATAAAATGTACCGTTATCCTTCTGTCTGCCTACTTATCTGCCTACCTATCTACCTAAAATCTTAGATTGTTCATCTTCATGACCCTACTTTATAATATTATGGTTGGTATGGTTATAAAGGAACTGCTGTGGTAAAATGGCTTCAAAAATCACTAATTGCTAATTGTACTTTTCAGACAAATGAAATCGCCGGCTATAACAGCGACAGTGGAAGGAAAGAACAAAACGTTATATTTACAGGTAAATAACCTCTGGTTTCACATTCTGTGTCTCCAGTTCTGTCTGAGATGGTTCCATGAAAGTAAGATTCTTGATGGACGTGGGTCCATTACCATCGTAGAAAAAAACTAAAAAAACTAAAAAACACAGGTTTTGTTGTGAGCAGACTTTCACTGTGCATTACATTGACAGAGTGTGGCCTCAATCGAACAGAGGACACGGCCAAATCTGTCCAAAACACTGAAGGGTAAGGTGCCTTATTCCTCAAATACTGTTCAACTGGTCCTAATTATTGTCTGAATTTGTCAGGTCACTGTGAATATACCTACTCAGCTGTGGTGTGAACATATTTTTCCAGAGTTGGGGCTGACAGAGGGACAGGAGCTGGCTGTAGCTGATGTCACCACACCCCAGACCATGCTGTTCAGACTCAGCTTTACCTCATAGGACAAGCTCCTACACTCCCACCATAAACATCTGATGTCATTGTTGTCACTAGCCCAACCATGACTTAAACCTAGAACTGTTACAGTTTATTCAGATGCAATTGTATCTTAGCCCATTTCTTTGCTTTTAAGTACTTGTTGACCGATGTCCATATTTTGCACTTGAAAGCCAAACTATAGTTCACACTCTGTCATGTCTTGGTGATGCAATGTCAAAGTGTTCAGGATTTCTAGTGTTATCTACACTACAACCTCAAAACCTGCTCTGTGCAAACTATAAGAGAAGCAATTACTTGAGAAATGGTAATGCTGTACGTGTCCATATTAATATGTTTATTTATTCAGACACTGTTTTCTTTTAGCTGACATAATGCAGTGGTCCTTGACCAGACAGATGATGTAAACTGGAATAAAATAATTTTTCATAAAAAGAACTTTCTGTTTTGACTTTGCAGAGTGGTTGAGTTATATATATTTAATAATCATAACAAGGAATGGTTTTCCTTCTGAAACTAATTATGTCCAAGCAATGTGAAATGATGCCTAATTAGTTCTCATATTAAAAAGTGCATTTCAACTATGTTTGGTTCAGGAGCCTCTCCCAGACATAATTTCTCATTCTCTCCCATCACTGAATATGTAGGTCATGAGACTTGACAGGCCCAGCGATCATGACGTCATGGTGCTACGTGGAAAGGAAGTAGCAAGTCGTCTAATATTAGCTAGGCTACAAGTTGAGAGCGACCAAAACAAATGAGGTTGAAGGCAAAAGAGACATCACATTATGGGAATATTCAGGCTTTGATTGGGGCAGTAGTTTTCACTGCTGTGCAAGGAATATCCTACTATCCTTCCACTTGACTGACTTGTGGTACATTTTGGGACTTTAACGACTGGGCAAATAGCTAACGTTAGCTGTTGTTAGCACTGATGCTACTCAGCTGTACTGATTAGCTAGGTAGCTATCAACAGAGCTAGCTTTGATAGAACAGCATTTAGAGTTGCGATATCTAAAACGCACCAGGTTATCCTTGAAATTGACAACGACAAGTAAGGTGGAATGGGTGGTTTGTATGCTAACTTGTCAGCTAACTGTCTTTAACAAGTACTGGACGTACTGTTAGCTAGGGAACTAAGTTAGCCAAAATGAGTTGGTTCAACGCATCCCACCTGTCCAGCTTTGCTAAACAAGCTTTGACAACAGCCCAGAAGTCTATTGACAGAGTTCTGGACATCAAAGAAGAGGACCAATGGAGTGACACTGTCGTGATGCCCTATGATGGTAAGTTGTGTTCCTAATGTTACCGTGGCAATATGTGTGTAGCAGCTACTTTTGGCCTTCTGAAGTCATTACTGCCACATTTGAGGATAACGATTTATTTTTTCATCCTCCTATCAGATTTACCTGTTAAGACACCGCTAAGTGGAGGATGGGGAATGACACAGTGGGACTCACCGCCAGAGGAGAAGACCAATACCCCTCCTCCTTCATCTGAAGCCATCACCACTCCTGTCACTCGCACAGTTGTGGATGAATCGGAGAATTTTTTCAGTGCCTTTCTGCCCCCTGGAGATGTACAGGGTGTTAATAAAACCCAGGTGGTGTCTGTACCACCTACTAAGTCTAACAGGCGGCCACAAGAGAAGGAAGAGAAGAGCAAAGAGGCTCTGATCATAAATGATGTGGAGTCTCATAAGTCAGGACCTATTGATACAACTCAAGAGAATCAGGAGGTTGCCGAGAGCCAGTCAGTTGAGTCAGAATCGTCGCCAGCAGAACCATATCTAGACACCATCCTCCTTCAACCAGTTTCTCCTGTTTCATCTCGGACAGATCATCCTTGTGACTCTGACAGCAAAACGACAGATGAGAACTGTGTAGAGATTGATGTTGGTACTACACATTCTGTGGACAAATTACAAACAGAAGAGTCACCGACTCCCTCAGAACACCAAGCTGAGCAGGACACCACTGAGTCATCTGAACCTTCTGCTGTCACCTCTGAACCTAAGAGCTCCTCCCCTACTGATCCTTCACCTGCTCCACCCCCTAAGGAGATAGTCCCGGAGCCTAAAGACCCAAAGATGGAGGACCGTCAGAACGACACCCCCTCTCCCCCAGTCAGTGCCTTCTCCTCGGGCACCTCCACCACCAGTGACATTGAGGTGCTGGACCATGAGAGTGTGCTGAGTGAGAGCTCAGCCAGCTCCAGGCAAGAGACAGGGGAGGGAAAGGCTGGCCTTCACCTGATGCAGGGTTCCTTCCAGCTCCTCTCAGCCTCTACCTGCGGAGATTTCCCCCGTCTAGAGGACTACCCCAAGCTCACAGAGAGCTGCGGTTCCTCTTCAGATGCTTTTGAGCGCATCGATTCATTCAGTGTGCAGTCGCTAGACAGCCGTAGTGTCAGTGAGGTCAACTCAGATGATGAGATCCCCGGGAGTCGGACGCTAGCATCGGTCACTGCTGGCCCCGCCTCCATAACGGCCTCGTCATCGACTGTATGTCAGAATCAGGATGAAGGAATGGTAGGGAAGGAGGCAGAAGAGGAGGAAGAGGAAGAAGAGGGGCTCACTGAAACGATAAGAGACCAGTCATTGGATGAGATGGAGGAAAGCGGACGGAGTGCCACACCTGTTAATAGTGAGCAGCCCGAAGAGTTGACAGAACAGGAAGATGCCAATCTCACACTATCTGGTCCCACCTCTGAGGTTGGAGAACAGCTCACTCCACCAATCACAGAAGAGATGAAAAGTGTCTCAACATTCCAGATTCTGGAGCTTCAAAAGGTGACACCTGGTATTGTATTGTATTGTATTGTATTGTATTGTATTGTATTGTTGTAGCTGTTCACACCAATCCTAAAGAGTTGTGTAATTTCAGCTAAGGAGGCAAAAGTGAACAAACTTGAATATTGCTCCTTCCTGAAGGAAGACAGAATGTTTTGAATTTTCCCCATCTAGGCTATTCTGTTTAACTGATGTTGTAATAAAAATATGGACAAATATCTTGTGGGCCTCTTGTAGGTGATTGATGAGCTATCGAGCCGCCTCGAGATGAGGGAGTCCCAGCTGCTGGCAGTCAGCAAGGACAAGGCCAGGCTTGAGGAGGAGTGTGACAACCTCAAAGAGTGAGTATGAGGCATGCACACCTGCCTCTGAATGGATTTGTAAATAACCATTCCATGAAAACTGTTTTGACAAGCCTTTGTGTGAGACTAATGCTACAGTAGATATCTGGTTCAGGGCAGGCTATGCTTTGCAAAGAAAGCACTAGAGGTTTGATTTATCACGCCTCATGCTTAAGACCTAATACACTTTATCGTGTTTCTTGGTTTAGACGAAGACATTAGGCTGTGTCTTCCTTTTACCTTTATAGTAGGCTACTGTTAAGTTTCAAATGGCTCCATTTATATCCCTAGTTTCATGGTTATATTGATTCAATTTGATGGGAGGTGCTTTGTGACTAGATGGGCACATATTTTTACATTGTCCTAAGACTACATCAGTATGATGTATATGTAGTTCATCAAAGGCTTGGTCTTGTCCTTGTAGCAGTGTACATTTCGACAGTGAGCTGTTAGACTAATGGGTCTGTGTATCCTCCAGTGAAGTGATAGGCCTGAAGGAGGAGAGCTCCACTGTTCAGTCTCTGAAGGATGAGTTCACTCAGCGCATAGCAGAAACAGAGAGGAAGGCTCAGCTGGCCTGCAAGGAGAGAGACATCGCCAAGAAGGTAATGGACAAATCTCCATAGCAGTTCTACTCTGTACTCATCTCTCCTCAGACAAGCTCAGATGATTCCTTTAGGCCTATTTGTTCAGCTCAGAAAACTGGATTATCCAGTTGGTTGCTCAGTTCTTTATTACACATTTACGCTATTAACCAGCTCATCCACAGTGTTTATGGTTAGGGTTAAATGGTGTAAATGGGCTGAAAATAGTTAAAATAACCATAAATTATCACAGAGGGATGTATCCACTACACATCTAGCAAATATCTATTCAAAGTAATGCCAATAGCTATAATAACACCCATCACAATCCATTACATAAACTTTCTATGGAAAAGAACTGGCCACCCCACATCACTCCCAAAATGTCCCGCCCACAAGTAAACAAACACCTGTCCATCCAAAATGACAGAGAGCCAGGGTGATTAGCTGTCATTTTGCAGACATTTCATGCCAATTTCAGTGGCCGTTTAAGAAATTGAAGAGTGTTTTTTGGACATTCCATAACAGTGCGTTTCAGAGTTTGTCAGATAGCGATAATTTCCGGGAGGTTTTCGTTCTTCTCTGGGAGTCTGGGAGTTTCAGGGAGATTCCCAGACGTTCTGGGAGACTTGGGATGTCTGCTATATGTATGAGCCCGAAGAGGAGCCTCAACTGACTTTAGTAGAAGTGGAAGACGACCAAATCCGTGTTCTGCATCAATTATTATAGAATGGGGAGTTTTAGTGACCTGAATAACCTTGGGTAATGTTACTGCTAGCAAAACTCAACAATAAAACAAACAAGTGTTTGGCTCGGTATCAAAAAGGCTGTTATAGCGGGACAGAATAGATTTATTGGCCTGGAACTATGGGAGGAGATATGCAATGAGATGAAAACATCTATTGGCCAGGACACCAGGCCTCTGATGAAGGTATACAGATGAATAGACCCAATCAGTGATAACTGGTACTAAATTCAACTCAATGCCCCATTAATCCCCACACAGGAATAGGTGGGAATGCATTCTAGATCGCAACGCAATTGATTTCCTCACACTGTTGCTGATGCTTTATACATACCATAATAACCCTATACAACATAGTCAGAAGCAAACTACGGATTTACCTTTACAATCACTTTAACGATGCTTTGCATTCTCGTCCTTCGTAGGAGATCAAGGGCATGCGAGAGGAGCTGTCCACCAGGCTGAATGCCAATGATACAATGGAGATCATCAGAGAGAAGGAGGAGCAGATCAGAGGCCTGCTGGAGGAAGGTGAGGCTCATTATCTTGTAGCTTGTTCTTCACCCACCTCCCTCTCCGCAATCCAATTAGACCAGGCAGACCAGAAAAAGAATGAAACACAGACAGTTGCAGACTAGATCCTACTGTGTATATATAAGACTTCTCAGAGAGCCTAAATAGTGTCTAAGTGTGTGAATTTAACCCCCAACTGCTGCTGAATAGCCAACAGATTATGTAATGTAATAATGCAAATAATAACATTTTGTAGATAGATTGATGGATGGATTGATAGCAAAATGAATGGCTAGATGGGGCCTAGTTAAAGCAAAACACTTTTAGTTCGCAATAAATTTGCTGTTCATGGGTTAAATATTGTGCTATTTGACTCCTCAGAATCCCACAGTCTGTAGGCACCCTGGTTCTGAGAGATCCTCGTAGAGTCTGAAGCAAAATTGCTGCACTGGCCGATGTTTGTAGTTGTTGAGGCCATGGTTTTTTTGACTCACTGGCAAGCTTATCGTGGACTACGATGGGTCCAGTTTGCCACTAAAATACACTTTTATATTTTACCAGTTGGCAGAAAATGCAGCATCATTACTACCCTCAGTTCCACAGTGGATGTATGCCTGATGTATTACAGCATCTCCCAGTAACAAAACCAAATACCCTTGTATGGTATAGTAAAATGGTGCTATCATTTTGTGAGCTCTGCATGCTATTTACTATTCCCAAGATTTAGAACACTAATGCAATTCTTAGTTTTACTTAGAGTTTAGTTTTCCAGTTGTAGGATTAAATTTACTTTCAGAGGTTCCTTGCACTTAAGAGAATTTCTTTGCCCTGGAGAAAAGTGAACATTTTCATTTATTTGAGAAGCAGATGATGCTGGTTCTATATGCTCAAAACCACAGCCATATTTCGGTGTCTAAATCAGTGTGTGGGTGCGCTCCCCGTGTCAGTTGTCGGCCTAAGTGACTGAGAAGGTGTTCGTACCATTCCTAGGTGAGAAGCTGTCCAAGCAGCAATTGCAGCACTGCAACATCATCAAGAAGCTGCGTGTGAAGGAGAAGGAGAACGACACCAAGTTCACCAAGCAGAGCAGGAAGCTCAAGGAGCAGGAGGAGGAGCTCAAACACCTGCAGCAGGTCAGCAGGAGGAGCTTAGAGATTAATGTTAATTTTATTTTTTTGTTTTTGTTTGGACCTAGACTGACATTTTGACAGATTTCTAACGTCATTGTACTTTTGAGGTGGTGATAGACAAGGTTTTTATAGTTCTTTTCTTTTAGTACCCTTTTTTTAATTTAATGTGCATTATATCATCAGTTTGTTTTCAGACTTAAAGGTCCTATTGATACATTTTTTATGTAGACGAACAATTTCAAATAAATATTACATCCACAGAGCTTTTAGAAAGGTGCGGAATTAGAGTATCACTTTTACTAAAAAAAATGTTATGATTGTGAATTAATCATTTTAAAGATTTTGTCGAGTCCAAAATGAATGTTTTATTTATCTCTGTGCAAGATGTCTGACGTTTGGTTCCTGCTTCTAGCAAGGCTTATGAGCCAATAGTATAACAACATGGTATCTGTGTCGTCAGCGATCAAGAGTAGTTGCCAGTTAGCTATTAATTATCTTGGCAACAATAACCCATCAAATTACAATGTGGCATATTTAGACAAAATCAAACTGTGTGCTGCTGTGTCAGGAAGTGGGTGGAGCAACCCCCTGAGAGAAGCAATCATGCATGAAAGCGCTGGCCTTTGTGCCCCATAGTTTTCTTTTGTGAGAAGCCTGCAACTGAGCAGCGGGCCAGTGGCGCAATGGATAACGCGTCTGACTACGGATCAGAAGATTCTAGGTTCGACTCCTGGCTGGCTCGTAAACATTTTTCTCTCAGCTGTTGGTGGAAAATGGGTCATTACCAATGTTCCTCATGGTATATGCTTAGAATATAAGTCATCAACTCTCATCAACTGTTAAATTGAGAGTAGAGAGATCTCAACAACTACCAACAGCCATAATCCTTACAACCTTAACTAATGTGTTGTCACCAGTTAGATTGTCAAAATTAAAAAAATAACAGCTTCAATCTCTGAGGACCTACGTTAGCATTAGTGACTGTTGCGTCCAGTTACCTAACGTTATAGTTCCCTCAAACAATGTATGACGAAGTTGCGCACCAGAGGGGATTTAGAAGTGGGTATATGCAATGCCGACTGAAAAATAAGTAGGTATAAGCCATATACCTGTGTATACCCTGCACTACACCACTGCTTAGATGACAAGCTAAATGTTACATAAAGATAGATAGCCATATCCTAGGATTACCATAGATTACGTTACATGAATCTTGAAACACCACCACACAAAGTAACCTAAATCTATAGCTAATGTACACTCACTCAGCAACTCAATGCATTTAGGCATGTATACGTGGTCAAGACAACTTGCTGAAATTCAAACCGAGCATCAGAATGGGGAAGAAAGGGGATTTAAGTGACTTTGAACGTGGCATGGTTGTTGGTGCCAGACGAGCTGGTCTGAGTATTTCAGAAACTGCTGATCTACTGGGATTTTCACGCACAACCATCTCTAGGGTTTACAGAGAATGGTCCGAAAAAGAGAAAATATCCAGTGAGCGGCAGTTGTGTGGACGAAAATTCGGGACACAGAAGTGCTTCGGGTCGTCAGCGATAGGTAAGCCCGCATCTTTGCCCTGCCATCTGGTCCAGCCTAAATCAAGCCTACTACTTTCCACCCACAT
>OMKK01035419.1:3815-18479 GCA_900302305.1 Polymixia japonica | reverse complement strand
AGGGCCAAGAGCATGCAGGTTTTCATTCCAACCAAACACTACACCAGGTGATTTCACTGATTGGCACACCATTGACAAGCGAGGAGGGGGCTAATTAGTGAAATCACCTGGTGTAGTGTTTGGTTGGAATGAAAACCTGCATGCTCTTGGCCCTCCATGGCACATGGTTGCCCACCCCTGGTCTAGCCATTACATTTTAAATTAGATTGGACATTTAACGGATAACAAAAGATGAGAGATCGGTTTGCTACTGCCTCAATGCTTCCTGCTTGTTCCTCTTCACAGCTCTCCTCTTCATCGTTAACGTAAGTAGTGGGGGTTTTAAAGAATTTCGTAAGGGACGTCTGTTTCGCCATTACTGTAGCGTACCGCAACGAAGGGCTTTGTGTGATTGTTGTGAGTGTGTGTCTCAGGAGGGCAGTAGTAGTAGTCTATGCATTCAACAAGCCACGCGCTAATGCATATTCACTGACAATTTGCTAGTCAATGTATGCTCATAAAAAACTTGAAATATGATTTTAATTGTTATACATTTTCGTATTGCAATGTTGTTACTTTTTTTAATAGCCTAATTATAATAATAACAAATAAAACTTTTTTTTTTACCAGCCAAGATGCCAGTCAAGATTTATATTTACCGGCCAATTTAAATTCTAGTTGGCCAGTGGCGGGTGAATGCCACTAACAGAAACCCTGACTCATTTCCTTGCCTCTGGGAATCATCAGGGTAACCAAAAAAAGAGCAGCAGGTGGGCAAATAGCAGTCGGAGGCAAGAATTTCTAATGAACTTTTTACATATCACATACACTTGCCTACTTATGTTTTTTTTGATTATCTTCTTGAGTCCAGTTTATAGGTGTTTGGAGGCTGGTGTTGTGAGGCTGTTTCAATAGGGATTAGAAATCATTTTTGGATAATTCAACTTTAATCAGACTTTCATTTTAGAGGGGGGACAACATAAGTAAAGGTAACAAATATTACAGAAATTAAAATAGTTTTACGCTATTATACAAGGAAAAGTCATATTTCTATAACATGTTCCACCTAACACACGTGTGTGTTCCTCCGCGCCTCTTTTGCCCTCATGTGGTAAATGGCATAGTTCTACCCACTAGGGTTGGGCCGTATCACGGTAACACAGCATCCCGGGGTGTTTGAAATTAATGGTGTCTGGTGTTACATTACCGTCATTATATTTCTGATGATATACAACCAGATTAAGAGCTGTCCATTCATAGTGTGAAACACTACCATTGTCTGTCTAGTTGAAGTAAGAATTACAGTGTTTCACCTTTAGTGTGAGGTGACGGAATCTCTTCAGATCAGACGCAGAAAGAAAGACAACAAGAAAACAAATGACCAAATCAGGAAACATAAATTAATTATGCTAATGAGTTGCATTGCTGTAATTGGTAGTGTTGCAATTTGGCAGCATTTCAGGTTCCAACCTAATAACGAGAGCCAGCTAGTCTTGATGAGGCTGTGTGCAAGATCTGCGTATAGACGGTGACAGACAGAGATAGAAATTAGATACATTTATCTAAACCTATTCTCCAAACCTATTAATTATGGCTATCTCTATAACGATATAAAAACTTATGTGTTGCGTTTGTAATTTATTTTCCATCTCCATCAACCACCTCAATCAAACCAAAGGACATGTCCTCCCTAAATACAGAGACATTGGGGCCTCCAAGTAGGAGAACATGTGTACAAATAAGAGGCTGACAAGTATAATTAATCATAGCTATCTCTTATACATCTACAACCAAAGTTGTTTCACAGTGGCCATCATGCATGAAAGACAACAGTATAGTTTTGACCTTGTGGTGCGACAGACGGTGGGACAATGACCACATAAACTCAACATTTTTACCGGTGACACCATATAGCCGGTGACACTTGAGGATGGTTTAAGGATATCAACCCTAACACCCACAGCAGAGTGCTTTCACACAATGGAACAATATCTAGAAAGCACCATGAGTTTGAGCGTAGCTGTGAATTTCTTTGGTCCACTTATGCGTTTCTGTGCATCTGTGTAGCAGATCAAGCAATGTAGTAGTTGCAGTTGTATCATAGTATCATACACACAAACGCAGTGACACAGCCTTGACCTTAAGTGTGCGCTGTTTACCAGACTGCCACAGAATACAATAGGTGGTGTGTTATGGAGCGCCGCAGGGTATGGAGCTGATGCTGCTCATGGTTCCAGTCTATACTAGCAGTGCAGTTAGACGAAAGATACCAGCACACTGGATCAGTGTGTCTGTGTGTGAGTTGAAGTGTGTGTGTGTGTGTGTGTTACTGTACTTACAAGCCAGTCGCAGCCCACTGCCTGCAGTCATAAGTCACTTGTTGTATCCAGGAGCAGAGCGCTGCTGACCTTTCTAGCAGGCCTGCAGTAAGAAAGCAGCCTCAACGCAGACAAAATGAAGACAGTGATAGATATCACCACATCACACTGCCTACTCATGGACTTCACAGAGCATCTTCTGAGCCCGACTTACCATCTATTTAATTGCTTCTCCCTCTCTTTTTGACTCCCCAGTCACTGATGTGGAATTGAAGCGGCTGAAGGATGCTTTCAAAAGAACCAGTGGCCTGTCCTATTACATGACCCAGCAGTGCTTCTATAGAGAAGTGCTGGGAGATGGAGTTCCCCCGAAAGTTTCTGAGGTAAGTGGAGAAAACATACAGAGGCACGTAGACACACACACACACACACACACACACACACAAACACAATGCACAAAAAGTAATACACAAGCCTAACCCTCGCAAGTCCACCAGTAACTGCAATAATACCATGGAAACTCACACCGAGCGGTGGGGTTTATTTTGGCAGGCAGCTGTTTATTGTCACACACAATAATAAAATGGACGCCCTGATGATAAACAAAGATGTATGAGGATGCTAGCAGCCACACAAATATCTTACCCCAGGCACCACCGAACTATAAAGAATAAACTCTGATTAAATATTGATCTGGGTAGAAGGTTAATCTGAGGTGAAGGAGGACACGATGAATGCAAGCCAAGTACCCACCAAAGAGGTTAGCTAGCCAAATTACATTGTCACATTCAAACCAAATCACCAAGAGTCAAAGTGGAGCATATGATATCCCATCAGATAGAGAAATACTTAATACTTATGATAACACTGTCCCAATCAGCCTTTTTCTCTAATAGAACGGAGGTAGGACTCTACAATGTGTGCCTTATCTTCAGGTCTGGGAAGCAAAGACTTGCGCCCTGCACTGACACAGTATTTCAGCTGACATTCCACCCCACCACCACCACCACCAAAAATCGTCTGCCAGTCTCTTTAAACATAGTTTAAACAAGGCCTCATTAAACATCTTGGCATGCGGTGTGTCTCTCTCAGTATCTCTCTGTCTGTGCCTCTCTTCTTCTCTCTTCATCTTTTTATGTCTCTCTCTGACTAGCTCTCCCTGTCTCTGCATGTCCCAGACCCCACCCCCCACGCCCCCACTCTGTTTCCTCTCTCTCCCCCTTTTCCTCTTGTCGCCATGGCAGCAGTTAGCCTGGTGACGGCGGCCCCGGATGTAAGGACATGGCAGGGTTAGAGATGTCTTCGAACAGCCAAATGGCCACTGCAGTTTCCCAGAGTTCAAAGACAAGCTAGGCCTAATTTGTTATTCTAGAAACAAACATAATTTATCTTTTACTGACCTGAAAGTGGGATCGAAATCCCTTTTTCGAGACAGAAACAAGTCTGTCCCTTTCAGTTTTGTACAGTGTTTTTTCCCCCAGATACCATTTTCCTTATTAGTAATGCAGGGAGGAAATGAATGGCTTCGTAGCCCATTTGAGAAGTTAGGCAAAATTGCTACTTATTCAGGACACAGAGCAGAAATACACTTTGTAAAAGCAAAAAACACACATCATGCATATGGGTTGCTTAATAGTTTCCACTGCAGTTTCACATGTTCAGTTGCAGTCATCCCTTAAGCCTGATGAAGTTTGTTTTTATATCATCATATATTTAAGATTGACCTATTAACAACAGTTACATTCACTAAGGCATATGTGAGTGGCATGATTTGAAACAACAATCTCTGCTTGTAAAGTGTCAAAAGTTGCTACTTCTAAAGCAGAGTTTCCATAGTAATAAGGGTTAGGGTTAGCATTTTGCATTTTGAAGCATTTCTGTTGCTTTTATCTCTGTGTGCGTTCTCTCAATAGGAGCATTTTCTGTAGAGCTTCTCAGCCTTGTGTTTGACTCGAGGTTAAATCCCTTACTCATAATCATTATGAATGCGCTGTGCATCAAACCAGCTGGGAGATAATTGTATGCTACTGTGCATAATAAAAACTAATATTATCAACTTGGCTTTTTAAGCAACCTGGTTTACTGATAGTCGTAATTCGTTATGTGAGAATTTCTTTATTACATTTCTTTTCAGGGTAGACAAGGGGGGCCCATTTGGATCTGGTTCTTTAAACCCATCCCAATGCCCAAGCCTGCCTCCGGTTGCAAAAGTCCGGGGCTGCAGTCAAATAGTCTTTTTTGCTTAGGAAGGTTCCTAACTGAGTGAAATGACCCAGAAGTATCTAATTCGCAGCCATGATAAGAGCTGGTCGAATTCTCTAAATGCTAAGGAAAGGTTCTTCAGTGCTTCCTTTCTTATCTCCTTTAGCATAGGGTACACTGGACCATCCTTTATGAAAGGAAAGGAGATAATGCTGTCCCACAATTCCTTGTGGCAGCAACATTTAAATCATTCAGCCGTTCAAGAAAAAGGGATATGAGACGTTTTTAGCCAGATGATGTTTTTAATTCAACATGTTTGAAACTTAAGAATGATGATATGTACAGTAGTAGATTTGTAGGTCTAACATGTTATGCCTATCTTGCATAAATGTAACAATTATTTTCATACAATCATACTAATTGGGATTCATGTTGATCAATATGAGTGGACAGGAGGGTGAGCGTGAGCAACCATTCTCAATGTGACAACCATTTTGTTTCACTTTTGTGATGGTAGCTTATATTACTTTTTATTTAAATTCCAACCTTGGTAACAAAGTAATCATTTTTCACCGGGTTGTCCACCTTTAGTCTGCATGAAACAACACGGTAAGAACGCACGGTAAGAAGTATCTAAGATGATGTTTTAGTAGTCCATCTTCACAACATTGTAGTTTCACCACGGCAGACCCGCGTCAGTAACATTCACTGTCACATCATTACACAGCCCAGTGTAAGGGCAGTGGGATTCTCTTAGCAGCGTGGATATCTTTTCCTAAGTCCTCATGAATTCTCCTTCACATCGCCACTTTTCCTTGACCTTGATGGAAAACGTCACGGGGTCAAGGAAAAGTGGTTAGGAAAGGACATAATCTTTTTGACTATTCGACCGCAGCCTGGGTTTTCATTCCAAGGGCCATTGATTGTTTTGACCCGGACAGATGATGCCCCAGCATGACTCAAACGATCCATAAAACATCACTCCGCTTCTCTCTGCTGCAGTGTCAAAAACACAATTCAATTCAGTTCATTAAAATAAAGAAATAAATAACTATGACACAGGCAATATAGAGAACATAGTTCTCCTTTCTACCATTCACTTAAATGAAACAAAGTAGTGGAGCATTCTTTTTTCCTGCCCTATATTCTTTCTTTGGTTATTGAAATCACCCCAGTCATAATACAACTGCACAACAGTTAAACCATTCCCCATAACTCAATAGGAGCCACATACAGCAAAATGAACTCCTTGTTTATGTTTTGCGGTGTAATTGTTGCTAGTTCCACTTCTCCCTTGCTGGCTCCCTGTTCACTGTGTAACATCCAGTAATTCAGGCAGTAAAACAGAATTGGAGCCCCGTAGTTTGGAGAAATTCTCCATTATAAAAGTCTTGACAGTTGACGCTGGCTTCCAGATAAGACTGTGTCGTGACTTGAGAGGCCACTGACTGATATGCTCTGCATTGGATTTGTGCTCCTGAGTTATTGTCACTTCAGCGGTGCTTAGTCATTTGCTCATTTAAATGCCTGAACACACAAATGGGCACACTTACACACCTCCGACTTGGTTTATTGGTGACTAAAGCCTTGTGGAGCAATGTTAGAATATTAACACTGCATTTCTCTTATGCATGACAGTCAAGCTATTGCTTGATGCTTGCACCACTGCAAGAATTTGCATTTACATTATAAATAAAAATGAAAATAATGAAAAAATCTGCATCAAAATAATTTGCTGCTTCGACAAGGCAGTTACCAATGGGCTTTGAATTTCAAAAACCTACCTGTATTATTGTTAGCTGACCAATATATAATCAGCCAGGCAGTGGCGGAGAGAAAGACTGACTGCTCAGGCACAACAGGAAATTGGTCTTGAGGTCTAGGGGCCATCACAATATACATAATCTAATTAGTACATTAAAGAATACTGAAAAACAAAAATTCCCCTTCTTCTTCTTATATCATTCTATCTTATAAGATATCTTATCATGAGCTATAATTCTTTGGTCAAACAGATTGAGTTAACACGGTAAGTGCTAGTAGGTTATATGCAATCGAAAAGCATACAGTATATGGAAAAATAACGTATACAATGTTGACCAATCGGGAAGTCAGGAACCAATGGTCGCGAAAAATGATGACTAGGTGACTCAGATTTTGGCCCTAGAATGAAAAAGGCCTACCTGTAAAAACATTTTGCATATAGTGCACATAATTTGACTGACTACACCTTTCTAAACCACAATTGAACCTTTACCACTGTCTGTGACCTGCTGACAGGAATGCTACCACGGACAGCCACAGATACAGCCACAGTTCACTAGCTCACTGTCTGCAAGGTCACCTCCTCAGGGTCTTTAACAGGCCCTGGGCAGCCTAGGATGAGGCTCGTACATTTCAAGTATTGACACACCGTACACACCACACACACACTTATACTGAAGAGTAATGAATTGGCTCACAGCTCTTCAGACCGTCATTCCTCTAGTGCAACTTGGTGACATGTCAACAGTGCCACCTAGACCCGTTCTAGAGCTTGCTAGATAGTGCAGTTCTCACCTTTAGTCTACAGTCTAAGGTATTAACTCCTCCCCTATCAAGGTAAGATTTACTTACAATAAGACTCGGAGGGCCAAAACACTGGTATTTTAGTCTTTACTTTGGTTTATGCATTCTTAGAAAGTGGGAAAAAAAATTGTAACACATGAACACACATGACCTATGCTCACCTAATATGCCCTGTTAGGCAAACATAGCCTACTGTTATGACATCATATACGGTGTATGGTATATCGATATGGGGGGAAATATAGATATTCAAAAGAAACTGTGCTATCAAGGACACGGCCTATGTTGTGTAGTTCTAGAAAGAAGACCAAGTGCTGCAATACAAAACTATATCACTGGTAATGTACTACCACTCCAAGTCCTGTCAGAATGTGGTTTGCAAGGCCCCAGCTAACCTTACCTTACAAATGAATAGCTTCGGCTTAGCAATACAGTTACAAAGTGTGTTAATGTTATATGCAGGTCTGAAAAATCTCGAAATGTATGGAAAATGAGTTTGATCATTTCTACATCTTGATGTTGGAATTGTACAAAACGTGTATGACACATTTTTTGTAGTTATAGATCCACTGCTACCTTATATATTGAAGAAGTGAAGAATAATCTATCGATTGATTCTCTAGTTGACAGTGTTATTGCCTTGCCATCATCAGCAAACCCTGTCAAGAAATAGAGGTTTTGAAATAGTTTGGAACGTGGACATTGTAAGATGTTAAAGCGCCTTGTATTCTACAACTGATCATTGAATGAAGCAGTCATTGTGTCTCCTGTGGGCGCTAATATGCCGAGCATGGAGCTGTGTGTCCTCACTTTAGCCGTCTGTTTCCTTTGTGCAGGTGATCTACACCTCGTTTGGAGGCTCCTCCAAAGGGCTACACTTCAACAACCTGATAGTGGGGCTAGTGCTGCTGACAAGAGGCCGAGATGAGGAGAAGTCCAAGTGTAAGTCTACCCTTAAGCGCAGAGTTATGCTGATACTGCTGTACAGGCCCGGCCTTCACGCTCTACAGGCTCTCTATTGCTAATTGCCCCCTATGTCAAATCTGTCCCTCTGTGAAGTTCATTGGGTAGCAGTAGCATTTCTTTTCGTCCAGAAATTGTCCGGAGTCAAGGCCATCACAGCTGTATCCACACTGTAGCTTCTATAGTCACCACTGCTATTCGTTCTACAGAGACTGCTTGCCTGCCTGTGGTAAGGACAAACTAACGCTGTGTGTGTATCTGTGTGTGTGTATGTGTGCAGACCTCTTCAGCCTATTTGCCAGCGAGCAGGGCGGCTATGCTGCAAGGGATGATATGGAGGCAGTGCTCCGGGTCCTGGATGGGGAAGTCCCGCCCTCCCTCAGGAAGTGCTTCAGCGAGGTCAGCCAACAAGCCCCTCCCCCACAGTAGCCTCTCAAATGAAGCAAATGAACATACCCCAGTGTGCTGACACCTCAGCTTTATATCACTGGCTTTTCGTTCTTCATTCCCTCAATGTTTTTACAGGCCTCATAAAACAGCTAGTGTTAGTAGCTGCCTAGACAGGCCCAACAACAAAGACAGAATAGAGAGTCTGTGCAGTTCCCTTAACTAGAACACAACACTTATACTTTATGTGTACCTGTATTAAGACTCCTTACCCAGGACACTTCACATAATGACTATTTGCTCTAAATGAGGAAATGGGAGAACTCTCTTATTTCTCAGCATCAACCCCTGACTGCTCCCATCTCCTTTTTAGAGTCATATTGTGAAGCGCCTTGGGGTAGGACTTTTAATACAGTTAACAAGTCTTGGGTTGAGCACCTTAGTCCCTTTATTGATTATTGATGCCATTTGGCTAATGCCCAGTGCAGCATAGTTTGACACAATGACATTGGCTGGACAGCTGAGCAGGCCTTGGCATTCAAAGGAACCTGCCAAAACAAGCTAGCAGCTGAGCTGAATGCAGATACAGTGTGGATATCTGGATGGTGAGCCATCCTGAGTATCTTCTCTCTGCTTTGTCAAGTGTAGTGTGGAAATACTTTTGACCCTCAATGAGAAGGTAGGAGCGTTTGCAAGGTGAGACTAAACCAGTATGGCTGGCAGTGTAGATGTTGAGGTAGTATTTCTAGAGACAAAGCTTTAAGTAACTGTGCAGTGGGGCAGCAGGTTTGAATCTGTTGTGAGTTATGTAAGCGGGTGGTTCCAGGACACTGGAATCCACAGCTGCCTTTTAGAGGTGTCGTGGACATAATTCAATTAAACATTGGTGGAGGAAGGTGCCCACTTGATAACTCCTTGCCCGCACTCGCACTGCATGTCTTATAGTTCTATAGATTTATGACAGTGCAGCCTGATGTTCTCTGTAGTATTCATTTGCAGGGTGGCATATAATTCATAATTTCTTAATTATGCTCACCTTGCTCACCTTGGATTATGGCACAAGGGATTGTTACATCCTATCGTATTGGTAAATTGATATAACTCAGCAGAAGTTCGCTGAACCTGCGGCCCACATTTTATGAATACATAAAAAAATAAACATTTCAGCTCCACACTGTCCCTGAGTGAAACAGTTAATCTAATAAGAACCAAAGCAGGGCATCAGAGCTATCTGAACACGTCCCCTCACTGCCACTGAATACTGTATTAATGCGGAAGAGGCACCCAAAGTTTCTCTCATTCTCACTGTAAACATTGTTGGTCACTCACCTAATAAACACAAGGCTGTTCCTCAGGTACTGGTTTTTAAGAGAGTAAGAATTTTATAGAGTAAGAATAAGATAACATTTGCATTGGATTAATTCAGGTCCCCCCTCTACATAAATTAATATTGTTTCACCCATCCATTTATTGACTATGGATCCACTAACATTAGATTCACAAATGATGACTTCATCAATAATAAATTAATAATATAGCAGATTTTCCCACAAACCCAAGATGGAGAGAAGCATGTGTGGAACATAAAAGATTGAGCAGCAGCAGCTTAGAGTTTATCAGAGTTGGAGCGTTAGTCCAGCTGACAGAGATTTTAATGTTTTTCTCTGCTTTGGGCTGAACAAAAGCTGCCGTTGACCCCTGCCTGTGTGTTGTACCAGGGCGAGAAGGTGAACTACGAGCGCTTCAGGAACTGGCTCCTCCAAAACAAGGAGGCCTTCACGTTCTCCAGGTGGCTCCTGTCCGGAGGAGTATGTGTCACGCTCACCGACGACAGCGACACACCCACCTTCTATCAGACCCTGGCCGGCGTCACACACCGTAAGTCTCACCGACACCACACATATGAATGTGTCCGAGCACAATGTTTGTCCATAGAAGTGTGTTTCTGTTAATGCAGGGTTTTCCCTGGCTTTTTGGAGGGCTTAGGTACTGTGTCGCTGGTGAACGCGAGGCGAGGGCGTTTCCGCTGGTCCGCTACACTGTCGCAAGCTATCTACCACAGGCTGCGCATCCACAGACACGTGACGATGTTTAAAATGCCTACACCATGAAACCAAAGCCCCCTCTGTCAAACTCCGACCATAACACAATCCATAACACAGTCCATTTAATACCACTATACAAGACGGTGCTTAAGTGTAGTAAGCCACAGGATAAGACGGTGACTGTATGTTCGGATGAAAGTATAGAGCTGAAAGTTTCATTTGTACTGACTGGAACATCTTTCACAACAAGTAAATGATGCCACTGAAACGGTAACAGACTGTATAAAGTTTTGTGTGGACAACGTGGTTACCAAAACGGATATAATTGTGTATCCCAACAATAACCCTACATAACAACAACGGTGAACGATTGTATCAATAGGAAAAAAGTAGGTTTCAGAAATCGCGACTGAGTGGAATTGAAAATAGTGCAAAAGGAACTTAGCCAAATGTTGAGGGAGGCTAGGAGGTGACAAAAGGACATTATAGAGCATCATTTTATTTCAATGAACTCAAAAATGCTATGGGACTTAAAGTTATAACCAACATGGAACCAAAGAAGCAACTCATCACCACAGATGATTTTCAAAAAGCCAACGAACTGAATGATTTTTATCTCAGGTTCGACACTCAGGATTTTACTTTGGAATGTAATAATATGCTGGAGTCTGTTTCAAGTACTGACCTTGGTACTAGGTTGGTGGTTGACTCACACAAGGTTCAATCACTTTTTAGAAATGTATGCACAACAAAGTCCACAGGCCCAGGTGGAATCTCTGCTCTTCTTTTAAAGTCCTGTGCAGAGGAACTGACTCCAGCATGGTGCCCTGTCTTCCATCAGTCATTGGACTTGCACACTGGTCCTGCCCTCTGGAAAGAAAAAACATCACCACACCAGTTCCAAAGAAAACCTGTCCAATTGAGCATAATGATTACAGTCCTGTGGCTTTAACCTCCATTGTGATGAAATGCTTAGAGAAATATGTGGTGTCTATGCAATGTTAGGCCCACTGATGATGCCATCAACAGCATCACCCATCTGATTTTAAAGCACTTGGAAGACACTATAAGGCTATAAGATATAAGATTTTAGTACAATACTTTCCAACCAACCAAATCCAGCATGTAAAGGTTAATAATACTCTCTCTGTATCAGTCAGCACAGCCCCATGAGGCTGCGTCAGCTCAGCGTGTCATCACACAGACTCTTCCTTCATCTTGAAATATCGGTAAAATCGGCTGTATTATTAGATCGTCATTGATGACGTCACAAGTTCCCCCCCTCTCATTGATCGGCACAGATCTCCTCATCCCAGTGTGTCTATGAACCCATCATGTCCTTTCTAACACGAAGTAGATAATTGGCACCCTGCTCTTCACCCCTCAATTCATCCTTCCTCCTTCCGCCTTGCCTCTTCACAGATGTCTCAGCAGATGCCTCCAGAAATGGATCACAGCATTTGTTGAAACCCGGGTGAAATCGTTCCAATTTTTTCTCCCCTCCCTGTTCTATCCAGTTGCAGCCATAATTACCAATTGACAGGCTCCACTTTGCTTCCTGATACACCCGCTTGCTCTCTTTCACTTATTCTCTCTCTCTCTCTCTCTCTCTCTCTCTCTCTCTCTCTCTCTCTCTCTCTCTCTCTCTCTCTCTCTCTCTCTCTCTCTCTGTGTGCTGTAGTCTCTTCTTCACAGCCCTGCCACAGCTCTTGGTGCCACAGCCACCTCTCATTCAACAGGCAGACTCATTCGTCTTCCCCTACGTCATATCTATCTGTCACGCTGTCCCAGTTGGGCCTCCTGCATTAGTCTATGCCGACGTCAATCGATAGCTGTGATTGTTCCCGTCTTTTATTGTAACCACAACAGACAGGATTTTTGCTTTAGCATATTATAAAATACGTTTTGATTGCATATTATATTTGCTATGGAAGAATGACGGCATCACTATTAAGATCGGTTCCCTAGAAGCCTCCCATTCACTATGCAGTTGCGTGCCACCGGGGTACGATGTCCTGGGAAAATGGAAGGAAGAGAGAGGAAGAGGAAGAGCCTCTTATGTGAACGTGTTTAGTCCTCTTCTTTCAACAGTCTTGCTTCTTTTTGTCACTGAGCTTTGTTAACAAATGCAAGTGTGTAGTTGCTAGACTGAAAAAAAACAACCCTGGGTTGGTTGTCTTTGTGAAATAATACCGCTAGGAAACTCGAGCGGTCACGAAAATCAAAATGTCAAGGGTTCAAATTGAAAAGAGGTGTAAGGCCGCGTTCACATGCAGCGCTGCCTGGAGCGCATTTTGTTTCCATAACAACGGACCACTCGGTTCAGCTCTCCTACGTAACCCAGCCTCTTCTTCATTGTGATTGGTCGGCTGATAAAAAAAAAAAAGCAGTTCCCGTCATGAGCTTTTCTAACTTCAGTCGTTCTCAACTTTTGAAAGCGCTCAACTCTGCCAAAAAAGAAGCCCTGTGCAGCGCTTTCTTAGTGTCTTGCGGCCGCTTCCCATATGTTTTAATGTAAAAAAAGCCGTGTTTGGAAAAAAACCATTATGTGTGAACGTGGCCTCAGGTGAGTTGAAGTACTAACTGGTATTTAATCAGGCGCTGAGTGAAATGTTTACATAAAAAAATAAGACTTCAGCACTTCTAGGGGTGTGGTTGTCAAGACCTGAGCGATCTTGTTTTTGTGAAGTAGACTTGGATCGACTGTGACTGAAGGCTGAAAGAGACTCCTGCGAAGGCACACGCCATTGTTGTGTAGGGATGCAGAAGGGGTTTATGGGTAACCGCAGGTCCCAGAGGCTGGCAGAGCAGCCAGCATGCGCACCCCCGAAATCTCAACTGCACTTTGAATGTATCTATGGTCCCGCATGTTGTAACAACACTGATTGGTTAAGCAGGGAAGCACTTTCGGTGGGTTTCCGTTTCTGGATTTATACTAACTCCTTGTTCACTCTGGACGCCGAACAGCCGCGAAGCGCCGCTAAGCATCAATTCTGGAGCGAGCAGGATCCTGGCTGTTCACACCAGAAGTGCATGTCTCTGCACTGATCAACAAGCAATTCTGCTCCTCTGCTCTTTTCTAATCACATGTAAATGATGATGATCTTGACATTTGATTAGCCTAGATTAGCCTATAGCCACCCATACCTCTCTCTCTCTCTCTCTCTCTCTCTCTCTCTCTCTCTCTCTCTCTCTCTCTCGCTTTCTGTCTCTATGTCTGTCTTCGTGTATTTGTTTGCTCATCTCTCACTTTGTTTAGACACAACTGATAAATATGATCAAATCTGCAGCTAATGTATTCAATATGTTCATATATATATGAGGCTGGACAACCAACGCCATCATCAACATTTTTGGATGAGTGCAGAGCAGATAGATGAATTCTGTCTCTCACAGGGTGTTTTATTTTGAAAATTGTCCGGATTCTCTATTCCGTTCCTGTGTCCTGACTTCTTGCCCGGCTTGAAGAAGGCTAAACTATCGCTGCGGATCGTGAGCCGGCCGTGGAGCTCCGCCAGTCTGAACGATCCAATCGGTTAACATGGCGGCAAAGGATTCCCGGCGCTTCGCGTCCATCCCGTGTCCGTTCCGTGTCCGTCCCGTGTCCGGTGTGAACCCGGCCTATGCGCACGTCAGCTGACGCCATCATCAATATTTTTGGTGCAGAGCAGATTGATGAACTTCTGTCCCTCACAGGGTGTTTTATCGTACACATACGTGCTGACATTGGAGTGAAAACCATTGGATTGTTCTACACGTTGACAATTGTTTTCATTAGACTATTGTAGTAAACATGATAATTCTTGAAAGTTTTAGTCCCATAAAGTATATGCGGTTGTAACAAGTTTGAGGGCCTGCTTTGTCAGTAATGCCTCCTGTGGTTACAGCCACACAGTGGTTTTCCATAGCATGTTACAGCCCCTGCCTAACCACTTAATGAAAAGTCAGTAAATCACCATCAAGGTTTAATGACCCAACCTCGCCACCTCCCTCTAAGCTATGGTAAATGGCAAACAAAAAGGCATGCAGGTATGCAAATGGAAAAGGCGGAGGTTGAGTAAATTTAGCCAGGCTCTGTTTTGCCAATCAAGGATAGAGAGCTGGAGCGATCCTGTCCTGTCTGTTCCCACACAGGCCAATCACAGAGAACGTGGAGGCTGCCTCTAATCTGCCTGCTCGATCTCTGTTTATCCTCTTAACGC
>OMKK01035415.1:0-22507 GCA_900302305.1 Polymixia japonica | reverse complement strand
CACACACGCCATTATGCCTCAAATAAGGGCCAAAAATGAACAAGAAATATTTGAAAATAATATTTGTTTATTGGTTTTAAAGGCCCACATGATTGATTTTGACATTTCTGAGCTGATACATTCAGCCTGGTGTTGCACAATGGCTTCCCACAATGAATCAAGTCTGAAAATATCCACTTAGGCCATTTAGGAGTATTTTGGGTAGAAAATTAAATTAAATTCCAAGCCAAAAATGATTTCTCATGTTGTTTCATGCTGTGATGTGGTTAGTCTAGACAGACAGTTGTTTGCAAAGTTATGAAACCCTCTGAATCCCCTACACCTGCCTCTCTGAGACTGAGACAAACAGCCTTTTCTATTTTGAGATCGGCACTTGGCGTCGTTTGGTTTAAATAACCCACGTCGCCGCTCTTTGCTTCCATTCGGCGAGTATTTTTTTCTAAAAAAAAAAAAAAAAAACAGGAAGAAAAAGAAAACAACAACTGGAGTAGGCCTTTAAATACCTCTCCTGTCCTGCAGTGTCCCAGAGCTGAAGGTGAACTTTGAACCTTTTCTCTCTGGTTCCATCAGCACCCAGTCCCATGTAGCTCTGACGGACCAAACCAAAAAGCATTAGTCCCCAGCAGGCGAGGCTGACTGACGTTCACAAAACACAAGAACATTGTCTTGCGCAGCTCAAAACGCCTTTAATCCCAGGATGTTTTAAGAGGCAAAGACCACATACCTCTTGTAAACCAACAGCAATGCATATTCAGTATAAAGATACAGTATAATAGCCAGTGTCAAGTAGGGGAACTATGCAAATAGATTTTAAAATTTTATAAAGATATAAAATACATAAATACATAACTATAAAAGATACATATATACCTAAAGCCAACCGAAAAACATACATACATTTTTAAAATGACAGTGTCTTCATAACGTCCAAGTCTCTGTGCCAAGCAAGGGAGACATTCCCTACATGAGCAGGTGATTTCACGTTGCGTCACTCACCACTCTTTTTTCCCTGAAGTCAATCCCCACTGTGGTGGTGAACTTGCGGTCGAACTTGTTGTCGGTGTACCTGTAGAGGAAGGTGGTCTTCCCCACTCCCGAGTCTCCCAGCGCCAGGAGCTTGATCAGGTAATCATAGTCCCCATCTGCCATCGTGCGGCCTCGGTGCTCGACCTACCCTGGAACCAAAGTCACAGTACAATGCTACGCCCGATTCGGTGGTACCGTATCTCGCACCGAACTCGAAGCTGAAGGACTCGCTAGAAGTCTGCTCACAAATGTTCCCTTTGTTCTTATATCCTTTTAACTCCACGCTGCATATTACGGTGCGTGCAATGTAGATGGAGTGCACTTCAGAAACTGGGGGGGAAATGGTTCCATCTAGGGAGCGTAGCTGAAATTCACGGTCTGAGGGCGCATGAACATCACACAGGCTTAGCGGGCCCCGCCATAACTCTCCAGTCATTAGAGGCTGATCAGAGAGCGGCTAGCACATGACTGGCGCTGGCTTCCACATGAGCAGTCAAATGCTTCTCTATGAGTTTTTTTTTTCTCTCTCCACAGATCCACCAAACACTGGGGCTAAAAACCTCTCCTGTCTCACAGACAAAAACTCCTTTTATTGACTACGGTCAATCACCAGACAAATCAACGGTGCATGACAACACTCGGTTCGCTGCACGTCTGCAGTTACACGTGGAGGGAAATCGTGTTTGCTGTGGACGAAACGTTTAATTTGATCACTACTCTCACGGGCAGATAAGAGTCTAAGAAAAACATCAGTCTCGTTTATTTCAGATAGTTCCACTTGCTGTCTTAATCTGCGGGTGTTCGCCGTATTCAGGAAATGGTTAATGTCACACGACTTAAAATTCCATTACTGAAGCAGTGCGAGGCAGTGGGATGCTCCCATGAAATCTGAAGACATTTCCCAAGTGCAAGATTAAAGGTATTGGATTCTGTACGATCAGCAGAGCTCAGAGAGACAGAGGGGGGAGGTTGAATCAAACACCGCAGCAAAACTAACTTATAGCAGGTACTGCATGTGTCTTACGAACACTTGCGCCTGAGCAAAATACAGCTTTGAGTCACCTCTGTAGATCTAACATCATCAACTGGATTTTGTATAAAGTAATTACAGACCACAAAGAACTCAGACTAGATCAAAGCTCAGACATCACACGGCACAATCTAATGTTCCACATTCCAGCACATCTTCACCTCGATCCCAGAAAAAAAGACAATGAAAGCCCAACATGAAAACGAAATCCTACTACCAGAAATATCAAGTAATGTCCACATGCCATAATATAGAAAAACACCCATGAAGCAATGCTGCCCCCAGTTCCCTCAAGCGGATCAGAAGTAATACACTCAATCTTACCAATCTAGCTGAAAGAAGTGCCAACTTCCATTCAGAGGGATCAACCAGTTCTGGCTAAATTAAATAGTGAATTGTCATGGAACAAGTTGTTGCCTAAACCTTTCGCCTCTGCACATGTGATCCAGGGAGGAGTTTCCAGCCAACGGGGACCGAGCAGGGCTGTGCGTTTCACGGGCCTTGTGCCGTCTGGTATTTCTCATGAGGAAAGGGGCTCTTTGAAAACTGGATTGAGTCCCTGTCGACAAATAATGTGTCCCTCTGTGGATTTCCATGGAAATCGGCCAACCGGCGAACTGGCCCCACTTCTGCAGGGTCAGGGAGTAATCCTGCTCGCTAAAACAATGCTTCACAATATGAAAACAGTAAGCATATAGTTAACGACTCATTTTAGGTGCTGTCGGACAGGTAATCGAATGCTATGCTGCTAACGTTATAATCTGAATGTTTTGTATAACCAGATAATAACCAAAACTAGGCTATTCAGGGATAATGTAATGAGGGCAATGGGAGAACTGAACATTTCTGGGAAGAGGGGAGCCCCCCGAACAAAGCTCAATGCTTCAGCAAAGCCAAACTTGAAATATTTTCAACTTAACATTCAATTTTTATAAGACTCATGTTTATTTAGTCTCAACTAATCAGCACATTCCCACTGTCAAATGGTTTTGACGGAAAAAAAAAAAAAAAAAATACAAACAGAGATAATATTATATATTATTACTTTCAACTGTCTTTGGCTAAAGTCACCTGACAACAAGCAACTCTAATTGGGTTTGAAATAGTTGAGCAAGTTGTTTGCCTGACTGCCTTTTGCTGCAGCCTTTCTGCCTTTGACCACAGAGTTCCTCCCCTGCTTCCTACAGGAGGGAGTCTTCAAGACTGGCCTCTGTTGCCTCCATTCAGACATCAACTCCCTCTGGACATCCGGGGGGAGCTCAGAGAATACCGTAGGGTCCACGTCTGCTGGGAACCCGCAGTCAGGAGACTGGGGAACCGACGGGCCGGCCCTGGCCTTTCCTTCCTCGCTGACGGTACTTACTGGCACTGCGCTTGAGCCCGGAGGCCACGTGTGATTCACTGTGGTCACTGTATCGGATGAATCCAAGTTACTCGCTGCCTCTTCTCCGTCTTTGAGACTGTGTGAGTCAGCGAATGACCGCGAGGGGGGCATGGAGGCAGGGGGACACGACTGAGGTCGGTATTTGTTAGATATGTGAGGAGTATCAAAGGCTGGCGCAGGACCGCCGGTAGCAGACTGATTGGTGGTAGGTGTGGGAGGGCCACCAAGGGAGTCTGAGTAGGAAGGGGATGACAGTTCCCTCTGGATGTCCTCAGGAAGGAGGCTGAACACATCCGGGTCAACGTCGGGGGGCAATTGACATGTCAACTTAGGAGTGTTCACTGTTTGATCAGACCCCGCTGTGCTGCACGTGTCTTTCTGACATTCTGGAGCCACTCCAGGGGGAACAGTGCTCTGTGTTGTTGGTAACCCATGCAGGGTTCCTGTAGCGCTTGGAAGGCGCTCGGTGGGTGTTGTCATTTGGAAAGTGTCTTGAGTAATCATGCCATCCGTGCTACTGTTTTTTACGTCACATTCGAACCCATGACCCGAGAGGTGACTCCTCCCACTTGGAGGCAAATCATCCTATTGGAGAATAGAGGGGGAGGAGCACAAATGATTCCCGGAATTTAAACCCGAGGCTAGATCGTGCTTCAGTGATCGCTTTGACAGATAATTCATTAGTCACCACAGAGCATAGCAGGACAGACAGAGTAACGACAATCTTAACAAAATAGAAGAAATGACAATAAGATTACACAACAAAAACATACAAACATGAATTCATAAGATGTCTAAAAATAAAATGGAAAAAAAAATGTTGTTTCAGTTGGTAATGACGATTTCTGACTTGAGCGTAATACCTGATTTTTTTGCGAAGAGCTTTGAGTTTTTCTAGGAGAGGTGCTGTGGGTGAATAAATACATGATGGAGCCCTTGCGGTTTGCTGCAGCACCCTTGGACTGCAAGTTAGTGAAGCACACGTTTATAAGTGTGATGTTGAAGGCTGAGCTGCTGTCCACCATCTTGTGAAAGAGCTTCATGGCCAAGGTAACCAGCTGGGCCAGGGCATCGCTGCTGCCTAATGGAGACCATACAGAGAATGAAACTAAAACTACTTCACCACAGTGTAGGCCTTCATTGGATATTACGCATGTTCAAACCTGACAAATCTTACAAAGACTATTAGTGACAATAATAAGAAATATGTCCATTCTAGACAGCAGAATATGCAGGCTGTGAGAATGATGATAACTTTTTTTTTTTTTTTTTTAAAAGGTGGAGGTCACTTGGAGGAGTGAAACGTCGATTTTTAAAAGGTGCTATTTGTAATATGTTAACATCAAATAAAAAGACAAATGACCACATTGTATCGTAAAGTATAATATATATATAGTATATTGGTGATGTTCTGAAAGCTTCCTCTGTCTCTGTTTTGATTGTGTCTCAGTGGTTCTGTTTCTCTCTACTTCCTGGTCTTTGTTTTGCTTTGACGGTCCGTCAAACAAACAGATCCTCCCCCTCAGCCTGTCCATCAACACGTAGCTCCTCCCCTCAGCCTGAACAAGCAGGAACACCGTGCTTCTTGTTTTGGTTTGTTAGTGTAGTTCACCTCACCAATACCAGAGTGCTGATTTTACTGATAGCACCTTTAAACTTGCAAAAAATATGTCACTGCATTCGTGAAGATTGTAGGAAAAAAAACAACAACACAATAACATGTTTACATATGCCAACTAAATATTAAATATCCGTCCTGGTGTTCAAGCTTACCGGAGGTAATCTTCTGTCCTGTGTGGTTGGGAATGGGACACTGGCGGCTCTCCCGACTGAAGCACTTGTTCTTCGCCGAGTATCTACGAATGGTGAGCCGGAAGGTTTGAGCCTGCCTCCCATCTTTGTGCATCCTTGTTTTGGAGCAAATAAATAGGTTAGATTCAGTGTCCTGTCCTCAAGGGGCTGAAAACCGCAGTGACAACGATTTTGAAGATTTTAAAAGCTTTGCCCACCTCTGCACCAGACTGCTCAGAAGGTCTTGAATCTTTTGCAAAACTTCTGTAGTTGAGGACATTTTCTTGAAGGAGTCTTCGTCACTGAGAGACTAGAGTACAGAGGAAATACAGATAATGAGGCAAAACAAATAAAATCATGTTTATTGTGCAGTAACAGTGGAATATTCATACACTTGTTTAAGTACATAAATTAATTTCAGGGGTGTTGTGTTGTACCCACCTGTGGAGCCCCAGTAGGGGTGACAGGTGTGTCATCAATGCCCAGCGACAGGTTCCTCAAGCGCTCAGCACTGGAGCCTCCAAACTCCTGCACCAAGTCAGCCAATGGGAAGAGCTGCAGGTCCCGCACACTGACCAATCCCAGGGCCTGAAGTCTCTTACTGGTCTGGTGTCCCACCCCTTAGATGAAATGATCGAATGACACCGTTATGGCGACGGGCAATTAATATGAATGGCATGGGCAACAATAAAGTCAAAGTTAAGCTTCTATAAACAGTACCTGGTACTTTGCGAAGGCCACTCAGACTGCTCATGATGTCTTCGATGTTCCCCGGCAGCAGGGTGGTTTGCTGATTGGGTTTGAAGGTGCCAGATACCAGTTTGGCCAGTAGCTTATTGGTAGCAATACCAGCACAGCCAGTGAGGCCCAGTTTGCTGTTGATGTCCGCTCTCAACTCGGCCGCAATGTGAGAGGCTAGTGCCAACCGCGGGTGGTCACTGGCGTTGGCAGCCCCCCCTGAGCAGGTAAAGCACAAAAGAAATGGTTTGACCATTCAATTACCTTTGACCTAAATTGAGATGAGTAAAGTAGAGAGGTTGACTTTCCATCCAAACTGAGACTTCCATGCAAATGTTAGATAATTTTAGCTTGTTTTTCGTGTTTCAGAACTCATTTCCTGGTTTCACACGCATGCCTAAAACTAAACTTAGTTAGACTTACCGGCATGGTTGTACACATGTCCTTGAAACGAATAACTGTGGGGCTCTGCTGTCTGTATTAACTTTCTCTCTACTATCTCTGTGATGTCCACAAAGTTCTCATCAAAGCCCAGCCTCTCTACTAAAGGACAGTAGGACATCAGCAGCTCTAGATGGGGGACAAAACAAGGCGAGGTAAGTAGCTGGTTGACAACATTCATAGACAACATTCAACACACGACAGATTAGGGAATGCTAGATTTTAGGACTAACATGTTAAAATTTTCATGTTTATGAGGGTTATCATGTTGGCAGAATAGAACAGAATAGAATAGTATTCAACTTGGTGGAAGAAGTGCCTTCAACCGCTGCTTTGAATGATTATTAGAAGCGATTATTCTTCAAACTGGCTCAGTTAATGCAACATTAGTTCACCTGTTACTTTGTAAGACATTTCCCGGTAGTGTGCCAGGTCCTCTCCTTTAACCAGCACCAGCTGAGGACATTTCTCCTTAGCATCAGTCACTGACATCATCTTCGTGACACCTTGGTCCCGTGCCACATAGTTACACGTGACGATGATATACTTCTGCTGAATTCCTACATGGATTAGAGGAAGATTTTGTCATACAGAAGATTCTAGGCTTTACCATTGAACTAATTTGGGGGGTCAACATTTTTAACCAATACACAGAATCTCACGTAACTATCCCATTGCTATTTAGAGTGAGTGCCTATATCAAAACCTGGCTTGGGTGTTAGAGGGAGGGAGGGGTTACAGCAGGGTCGTCGTTGCATTTATCACATAGGCACTCCCTGTCACACAGGTGTCACACACACACACGCACACACACTGGTCACAGCTCATATCCTTCTACCAAAGGGAGTCGATGAAGTAAAGTAATTTACCTAAAGGCACATTCCTAAGTGTTGGGTTTCTGATCATCTCCACCTGGGCATAGAAGCAGTCCAGATCAAAATGTAGAATGACTCTTTGTGGAGGATCTGGAGGAGGTATCTCATTGCAGCTGACCCCTGAAATCATAGTGTTCTCAGTTGAAGTTACCACATGATACTCATGAATACACCAACTAGGTGACAGCTGATCTCCCAGCTGTCTGCGCAGTAGTGACTTTGTTTACCAGAAACAGCTGCAGGTTGAACTTGCGAGTCAGTGAAGCTTCTCCTCCACTCAGTTTCATCCTCATCGAGGTCATCCGCACTATTCTCCATCTCAAACAACAGAAAGTGCGCACATTTTACAATTTTAACGCAATTTTAACGCAATCGCGTCCGTGTTGTTTGTGGGTCTTCCGTGTAAACACATGGGAGTCACCGCCCACCATGACTGCTTCTAGGTCGGAGTTTATTCTGGTCTGATTCTGTGCAACACCGCCACCTACCGTCCTGGAGACTTTACTGCGACACAATACTGAAGATAAACCTAAAAAAGTATTAAACTTTCACACAGCGAGGAGCAGTTACGCTATTCACCCGAGTTGAAAATATGATTCCTGGAAAATTAAAATGTAATGAATAAAACCCCTACAAATATTAATGATAACCTGCTCACATCCTGAACGGAGGCTATAAAATCTGAAGTAAGACTGACGTCATGACAGCTCGCTTTGAAGTCTCGACGCGTCAATTAAATTGATTAAAAATTAACTTAATTTGTTGGCCGATGTTGCCCACGTCCGGTCTCTTCGCTGCAATAGGCTGTGCTTTCTTAAAACGTGGACTTTGCAAGCGCCCACATTGTTTGTACAAGCATGACCAAGAGGAACGGGATATGTTTGGTGCCTCGCACAAATCACCGGTAATTGAGTTTCCAGGTTAGTGTTTTAATTGCTAAAAAAAGTTAAAAAAAGTTAATTGCTTTTTCGATTTTGCGTGTTCGAATGAAACGGAATGAGTAATGTGGTGGACATCTGTAGTAACGTCATATCAATTCAGGTCACAGATATTTATGCATTGATGTCACATTCATGTCAGTAATGTCATTTATAAATAAATATAAATATTCATGAACACTGAACGCTTTAATATGAATGCTTTAGTATGTTTCATGAGTAACCTGTGTAAATCATTATGTTGATGACCGCGTGGTAGGGCCTTAAGAACACACACACACACACACACGCTATACTCAAAAGTGCTGTTTGTTGATGATAAATAAGCTGCCCACGCTGCTGCTCCAAATCAGGGCATAAACAATATCAGGACATAGGCACCGTGACAACTAACAGACAACGGTGGGGTGTCATATATGTTTTAGGTTACTTTGCAAACCGACCCAGGTCTTTTGGTAAATTCAATAAAGATCTTTAATTCTCTGATTAACCGTGCCTCCCAACGTTTTGTTTTCTACCACAGTAATTTATGATGTAATAGTTGTAACCGCATTTCAGTAAGTGGGATGAAATTCACCCTCTGGGTGTTCATTCTTGTGTGTTACTGATAATGACAACATTCCAACACGTTACTTGTGTGTAAAACAGGAGTCCAACGTTACTACCCCTCTGCTGTCAGCGCAAAGCTAGTGAATGCTGAGACCCAAGATGACTGCCTCCAAAAGTTGGAAAAGATCAACAAGGAGATAGAAACGGTGAAGAATGAAGTAGAGAAAGAGCAAAGGAGACTGTCACGCTACCAAACGGAGCAGGTAGACGGTGGGAACGTTGTGTCCAAGTCTGACGCAACAGGTAAAAATGTAAATGGAGTTAGTCGTACACCATCATCACACACACGATCTACTAAACCTTATTCCCAAGCAAGAAAGTATGTGGTTGACAACTCCAAACCAAGGACCGATTTAGAATATGACCCCTTGTCTAACTTTTCTGCTGGCATACGGTCTTATACTTCATCAGGTAAGGACCAGAAGGCTAAAAGTAGACAAGGTGTGAAAAGAGCAAGAGACGCTGTATGTAGTATCCAAAATAATTCAATACGTCAGGCTCAACTTGCTCAAGTGTCCTCTCCAGAAGTACTTGATGACTTTAAGGAGGAGGGGGTTCTCATTATCGACATTCCCCCCTCGCCTGAGAGAAAGCGAAGTCGGGCTCAGAAACCCCGAGAGACTGTTGGTATCAGACCCCAGGATGTAGTAGAACTCACGGAAGTCAATCCTGCTCCTATTTCAGACAAACATTCACCACTGCTACCTGCAAATCCTGAGGTTTTCGGGGGCAAGTCCTCACCCGTAGTTTTTGTGCAAGCAAATACAACTGATAATTGTGGCACTGAAACCACTGAGCATCTGTCTGTCTCTGTGAACCAGGAATGTAAAAGTAAACCAGTGGACATATTTGATGACTTATCTAGATGTTTGGAAGACCTGAGAAGAAGTGAAAGTCTTAAGATTGCTAATTCTGTTGGGGAGAACGGTCACGGTATAGAACTTGAAAGTCCTACTGAGACCTTTGAATCCTTCCAAGATTACTTTCAGAATGTCGGGGTGGTCGAGGAGGAGGTAAGCCCGTTGCCTGCTGAGTTGCCTCAGTCTGAGCCGCCCTGCTCTTTGGAGAAAATGAATCCAACTCAACCAAATCATGTTCCGCAAGAATCCACGTTTCCTCCTAAGAATCCGGTTGATGTCTCATTCCCCTCGTGTCATCAGTTTACCCATCAAGCCCAGACAATCGAGCAGCCAGCCCAGCGCATGGTTCAGAGTTACTGGTCCCCCATGCATAGTGGGCCACCAAATGTCCAGAAAATGTTGAGTCCGACGCAAGAGGTGGCCTCCGCTGACCACACTATACTGTCAGACTACCTGGAGAAGTCATCAACCACCTTGGACGGCAACCAATGTCAGTCTTGGGATGTGCCGTCAACATCCTTCAACTCACACTCGACCAACGCAGAGGAATTTGCTCCTGCACCAACGGAAGGGCCTTTGGTGGCACCAGGCAATCACGAGGTAATCGTCATTGACTCCAGCTCGGATGAGGAGCAGGACGAGGAGGAGGAGGAGGAGGAGGAGAAGGAGGAGGTGGAGGTGGAACTCATCTATTCCGACGTGGACTTGTCCGACAGCGACCCAATGGAAGAATGCTACCGAATCTTTATGGAGGCTAATGAGGGGGAGAAGGAAGCGACGGAGCAGCCTGACGTACCGGTAAGCATGCCGTCGTCCTACGAAGCTAAAGAATAGTCTGACGACAGAATGACGAAAGGAACATTTATTTTTTTTCTGTCCCATTTGATTCAGGTGGAAAATGTCAAAGTAGAGACACCGAAGATTGATGTGAATCCCCAAGCGGTGCCGGGGCACAAGAGGGTGGCCCATGTAGCCAAACATACAGAGGTATTAGCTGGCTAATCCAAAGTCCTAAAATACTTAATTGACGCTAAATAAAACTGCTGTGATACTAATGTTTTTTTAATTTGACCACACTTCCTTTAACAGCCTGTGGCAAAGAGCAGACCTCAGCCACAGGTGCTAGTACCACTGCGGGGGCCACCAGCGGCAGGACCAGCTGCCCAGCTCTCCATCCCCTCCAAGATCCAGCAGATGCAGCAGAGGGCCTCCACCCTGACTGCCTGTATGAAGGGAGGACAGGCCTTCCTTTCGTCCGTCTCTCGGAGGAAGCCAGAGAGCAGGGCTCCTCCCCCTCCCTCTCTCTCTCCAGAACCAGCCACTCAGCCCATCCCTATGCAGAATGGTAAGCATTACAGTGTCCAAAATAATTCAATACATCAGGCTCAGCTTGCTCAAGTGTCCTCTCCAGAAGTACTTGATGACTTTAAGGAGGACGGGGTTCTCATTATCGACATTCCCCCCTCGCCTGAGAGAAAGTGAAGCCGAGCCAAGAAACCCAGAGAGACTGGATAAGGATACAGGAAACCCCAGGATAAGGATACAGCCTTAAAACTGTGTGAATTTGGAAAAGAAAATCAAAATAAGGCCTTGGTAGTTTTTGAAAATGGACATAAGTCGCTGAAAATGCTTGAATCTACAGTGAATTTTTTGTGCAAAAGTAGACATCACCTCTGGAATAATAGAATAGGCCTACGTGGTTCAATGTTATGGTTTGATCTCAGAGCTCATATATAACATTACCAACCTCCCTCCAAAAGATGACAATGTCCATCTACGTTTAAGGCTTTCTACTTCTACTTAATTCTATAATGTTTACATGGTGGTAAACTCTAATTCATGTCGGGTCTTATTGAGTCCTTGAATTTGAGGGAATTGGGTCTTGAAAGTCATTAAAAAGTCCTTAAATTTGATGTTCAGTAAGGTGTGGGGACCCCTGGTATTAGCTGGTTGAAGTGGACTGGTTAGTTAATACCAACTGATAAGAAATGACAGGGCGAGTTTCTAATTGTAATGTATTTTGGTTATCACGTATAAAAACATTATAATATAATGTTATTGTGTGGTTCTGCCTTCCCCCAGGCTATATGAATTGTATACCAGTGGGCACTGCCATGATCCAAGTGGGCAACAACTTGCACTTCATCCTTCCGGAGGGCTCCTACCCTCTGCCCACCGCCTCCATCGCAGGCCCCATTACGTCAGTCCTTACACCGATCACTCCAGTGCACCCAAGCCCGCTCGCGCCGATACACGGCTACCCGCTAGCCACGGCTCCCCCGGTTTATAGACATCGCCCGGCCGCTCCCGTTCACCTTCCGGGACATGCGTCCTCATTCAGCGCCGTCTCTGCCCTGCCACATTCAAGCTTGGCCAATTCACAAGGAGCCGTCCACGTTCCTGCTAAGGTAAGTAACAAACCAAAATAGTTTGTAAAGATTAAAATTTTAGATTTCTAAATTTCCCTTTAACCTCTGTGAGAATTGGCCCGGTATTAAAATATGATGAATTAAATTCAGATGAAATGGTGAATGAGATTAAACTTTAATAACACTCCTTTTCACAGGGAAGTGATGACGACGTATATGATTTCTTTTACTGTTTTATTCTTTAAGCCCTTGCCCACCAAACGTAAAGTGAAGCAGCGTCCGGAGGGCGTCAAGGACAAGGTTCCGCACGACGTCCGACAGCGATACGTCAACATGTTCACAGAGGAGTTCCTTAAAACATCTGCCACTGTTAAAGAAGCTTTTGAAAAGGTGTGAACTGGAGCCGTGGTTTTCAAAATGGCGTCCGGAGTTCTAGAGAATCCCCAGCAGCAATAGTCTAATTCAGTAGAAATCAGTATTCTAATCATAGATTCCACACTATTATCTCACCACGTACAGCATAAACGGCTATACAGTCCAATACTAAATCAACAAAAATATTCCCACAAAGTCTTTGTTTATTTTTATTTTCTCATTGTTATTGTCCACAGGCACTCGCCGAGGAGAGAACTGTGTATAACCGCAGTGTCAACAAACTCAAGTATCTGAGCGTCGCTGTGAATGCGCTGAAGAGGTTGAAGAACCAAAGCTCTGCGACGGCCAAGGGTGAGATGTTGTGGAATAAAATGGAGGGGAAAAGATCCTGTCCTTCGTGGAACGTGAGCCGGGGATAGAAACTCATAATTAGTCGCGTGTATCTCGTTTACGCTCAACTTTCTTGCGCCGCAGGTGAGAATGAAACCGGTGTGAAAAGGTCGAAAGGCAGCATTCCCCTCGACTTGAAAAAGCTTAAAGGAAACGGTGAGCGCGAAGTCTGAGCTCTCGAGCTCGCTTTAATTCGGTCCGGTAATTATCAAAGCTCGTCGCTTCTGATGAATGTGTGAATGACTGCTCTCTCTCCGCCAGGTGATGCCGCTTTGTATGAAAGTTTGAAGGAGTACATTTTGATTGAGGAGAAGCTGATTGAGAACAACTACCCGCTCCAGCACCCAGAGAAAGCTGGCAGTGCTGTCCTTTTTACTGACAATAAAAAAGGCACCACAGACTGTAAATATACAATTCATTTTTCTTCAAAGTCATATGACTTCTTCTTAAATATGACCTGCCGTTGACCAGCCCCACCTCTCCTAAAACAATGCTATGCTCACATCAGGCCTCTAGAGGGCGCCATCTAACCTGCAGAGCACTTCCCATAAGGGCCACCAGAATCACCTTTATTCAAGTACATCACATGCACAAGGAATCTGCTCTGGTGTCTTTGGTGCTGAGATACATAACTGCAGTTACATACATTTGACAAAGACAATCACATGGTACTGCAGACACACGGGGCCTCACATGTAGTGAAAAGAGACACAAAAGACAGTAGACCACACATATGAGGATGTTACTGTGTTGTAGAGGTAGATAACAGTGAGGGTCCAGTGCAGTCTCCATAGTTACCAGTGTGCTGTATAAATATGACTAGATATGATTCAGGATGTGTGACATCCTCAGCACAGATTTCATGGGCAGCTCTTTGTAATTAAGCTTTTCTGTTTTTGTTGGCAAAAGCCCTCAAGAGGATCTGCTGTCGTTGTGGGGCCACGTACTCCGTGAGCCAAACAGGCAAACACACACGCAAGGAGGAGTGTAATTATCACTATGGGAAAGGTGTTGAGAATAAAGGTGAGCGGATTATAGTTTGATATTGTCAATATGTAAAAAAAAAAATGCTTTAAAATATATTCAGATGATGCTATGAGCTACTGTAGGTATTGGAAACTCATTTTAAGCAATGGGCTTGTTTTCAAACGGTCCCAGTCCCAGGTGGAGTTGAGACCCGCTACAGCTGCTGTGAAGGAGTCATGGGAGCGCCAGGATGCCAGGTCTTCAAGGTGCAACGAAGAGTTAGTTTTCATACCCTTCTGTTTTGCTCTCAACCCTCTTTCACACACGCGTGTGTGTGTGTGTGTGTGTGTGTGTGTGTGCGTGTGCGTGTGTGCGTGTGTGTGTCCTCGCCAGCTGCACGTCCACGATGCAGTCAGCCTAGATGGGTTCGTGTCTACCCAGCGGAGAGCGGTCCAGGACGAGGGCTGTCCCGGGGTCTACTCGGTGGACTGTGAAATGGTGATGCCGCACTTCTCTAGGGTCCCAGTTAGTTTCTACCCGTGTTTGAGCACCAAGTCTCAAGTTAAAGCCCCCTAACTTGGTTATTTTGGTTGTTAAAGTTGAGAGTCTCTACCGCTTGAGAACAGCCACCTCTTACAAAACGAGGAACCCAAAAATAAAACGAGTTATGGTGTTTTTTAAAGTAGAGTGGGTAACTACAGTACTTGCTTGACAGAACTGTCACATATTTACATACCAGCACCTCTATATTCTAGATATTAAAGATAAGTTTTTCATGTTTAAAAATCCCATTTTTGTTCTCATTTTTGTTGTTGATTCAACCCAGGATTATTCTACATTCGTTCATAGTTTTACTGAACAGAAATCCTAGTGACAGTAGCATCATTTTGCAGAAGAAATCGGTTCCGGCAAAATGTTGTTACTCAAAGTCAAAGACATGTATGAAATTGATTTTTATAGCACAGATTTCTGAAATGTACATAACGACATGATCGCACACGAACACCAGTTGTTTTGAACAGGGTTTGTGTGGAAGCATTGTGGATGTGTAACCTAGCGAACTGAACTCTGGGAATTGTTGTTCAAACACTAATGGTTTTCCCCAAAATGGATGTATAATATTATGAAACTCTGAAATTCATTCCTCTGCTTATCAGACGGGCCTAACTTAGTATTCAGCTAATGTCAAATGTTTTATTTACTGGCCTGTAGTTTGAAATATTGGACTAGAGAATATGATATTTCATGTGGAGTTGGGGAAACATGGCTTATTGTATTTTTTTTTAATATTTTTGTCTAAATAGTGTTACACCACAGATGGTTTGGAGCTGTCCAGAGTAACGGTGGTCAACTCTAGTCTGCAGGTCGTCTATGACACCTTTGTCAGACCAGATAATGAAGTCATAGACTACAACACAAGGTAGCGTAATTAGAGGTTTGTTTCATATGACTACATACATCTTACTTTCCCTCCTGGTAATAACCCATCATTTTGATATTGAAACTTAAACTGCCGATAGTAGTTGAATTCTATCAAAGTTAAATTCTGTCTCTTTTCAGCGGTTGGAGCATACAAGCAATGTTTAAGCCACTTGTTGAGAGGCAGTAGAGTCTGTGTTACAATATACTCATTTGGTTTTACTATACAGTTTATGGTCTAGAAGGAATTGTGCAGAACCAATTCTGCAGTACTAATGCAGGAAAGATGCTAGATCATTTTATGAAGGCCGACATCTCTAACTACAAGTATATTCTCACTAATCTGCACTTCTTCCATTATTTAAGGATCTAAGGCTGGCACTTTCCTTTTAAACGGGCCTAGCATTGTATTTATAGATGGCTTTTATGGTGTTAACCCTGGCCTGGCTGAATAGGTTTTCAGGCATATGTGAAGAGGATGTGAGGGGGACCAGCACCTCTATCAGAGAGGTCCAAGAGACGCTGCTCAGCTTCATTGGCCCCGACACCGTTCTCATTGGACACGGCCTGGAAACGGACCTCTGCGCATTGAAGGTTAGCTCAGCAGTCTTGGCATTGAATAAGTGTATTGCTGTAAACGGGGCTCCCACAGGCCTTAAAAATCCTTAAAAGTTTGTGAATTTGAAAAAAAAAAAAAAGAAAACAAGGACCTCTGTGGAATAATGGAATAGGCCTATTTTAGTTTGATCTGGATGTCAGAGCAGCCATATCTAAGGTTACTGACCTCCCTCGCTCACTCATCTGAGAAGACGCTGAATTGCGTGATTGAGACAGGTGCTAAAAGATGAACTGCTTGAATTTGAGGGAATTGGGTCTTGAAAGTCATTAAAAAGTCCTTAAATTTGATGTTCAGTAAGGTGTGGGGAACCCTGTCATATTTTGTCCCACCCAATCAGTTAAGTGTCAACAGTGCCCAAGTCGGGCCCAAGTTCGTGCAAGCAGAACACATTTAGGACACTCTTGATTGATGATGTCATCCAGTCACACATGCTCGTACTAATTGAAAACACATTGTAATTTCTACCAGACATATTTAATGTCCAGTATTTAACTCAACTGATTTCACTAATTAGAGCGTCCCTCTCTGGGTGAATTGTGTTATTTAGTCAAATCAGTTGGGTTATTGTTTGGTTGGAATGATACCTGCATATTCACGGGCCTCGTTGATGTGTGACAACCACTGCTGTTCCTGTCTCACCACTGAGGCTACTTTTCATATCTTCATATCTAGTCGGCCTAAAAAGTCGGTATCCCTTTGCGGAGACATCCTGAGCTGTAGTTGACTTCCTGTGTCCTGTAGTTGTTCCACGGGACCGTGGTGGACACGTCAGTGGTCTTCCCTCACCGCCTGGGCCCGCCTCACAAGCTGACCCTCAACAACCTCACTGCCGACTACCTCAGAAGGATCATCCAGGACAGCGGTGGGTCTAGGATGACTACAACCACCGTACAAGTATTCGTTACTTGAAAGTGGCAATCTCGAAGATCTCCGAAGATTTTCATTTAAATAAATGTCTGTTAAGTCACTATCTATCGCCGAATGAGGTATCACAATGGTGATTGAGCCTATGACCCACTGATGAAAGTCCTTGCATTTGCAGTATTATGAGTATTAAGAACCGGGTGTGTGTGGCGACTTCCCCGCCATGCATTCAAATTAGCATTAGTGACGCGTTTTCCCTTTGAATTCAGGTCCAATTACACACCTGCAATTACCGTTTTTTGCCACAGGTGCCGCCAAAGACAACGAAACGGGACATCTTCAAGATTGCCACTTTGAATGTCCACGAAAGTTTTAAACAGAATCGCAGGTCCCCATAAAATAAATGATCCCAAATAAAGGACTAGATCACATTTGTATGGTTAAACACTGAGTGTGATTAAAGGTTATGTGTAACTGCAGCGAATAAGGTCAGTATTGCCTGTTTAAGGGTAATGGCTGCTACGTCCTGAACTGCGCGTTAATTTGTTCTGGTCTCTCCCAGTGTGCGGACACGACACTGCAGACGACGCCGCGGCCTGCATGGAGCTCATGTTATGGAAGATCAAAGAAGACGGCAAATTCAGAAGATGGTGATGGCGATTTGAAATAAAAGATATTGTTGCCCACTCTGTCCATATTAAGAAAAGACAGATGTGCTTCTTCTGTATTGTCGGCATGTCATATTTGTTGGTATGAAGCTTGCATTTTGTTGGCTCTGTTCTTGGAGGGTCGAGGTAGGCATGGGAGGGCTGTGTTATTATGTTATTTACATCACTTGGATCAATTTAAGTTGAATAATTTTCTTATTTGTGTTGCAGTCCATTCTTCCATGCCTGTATGAGTATTGTTTTGATTGCACTGTTATGTGCTGGGAAAACCAGTGGGTGGGTCATGAATATTTTCAAAGTAAAAGCACCGAATCAAATCCATTGAGTGTATCCTTTTTATTTTAAGCAGCCGATGAACTGTTGACTTAGTTTAATTTAATTGGCGCCAGGTATGTACAATTATGCAAATTAATCAATTTGTTGAATGTACACCTGTTGGCAATTACATGTGTTCCTGCATTAGGTGATATATGGCATCCTGAAAGAAAGCCTGAGTTGAATGTTAACAAAAAAAAGTCTACAGTACACATTTATGGAGATGCTCCAAATTTTTCATTCAGTTCAAATGCTCCTACTGTACAGATACACAATTTTACAGCGACTGAAAACAAGTGAAGGAAGATTCAAAGGCATCGTTCAGCTCTTTTCACAGTACAAACCACATCGAACGCAGCAGGAAAACCCAGCGTAACACTTTGGCGGCCGGTCACTCCGCCTTGCTTTTCCTCTTCCCAGTCCGACCGCAGCACCTCTGGACGCAGAAGCTACCCATCTTGACGAAGAGGAGGGCGATGAGCAGAGCGGCTGCGAGGAGGACGAGGGAGACGTCCAGGCTGTGGTACTGGTACCAGGTGAGCTGGTGGGCCTGAACCATCAGGTGTTTGGCTCCTCGGTTCCTCATGGTGAACTCGATCCAGAACACGGCCTCGTCTCTAGGGCTGATGGGTCTGTCGTGGTGGATGCTGGACAGCCGCATGGCGTTCTGCTTGTACCTGGAAACGGGGATGCAGCGGAGGTTTAAACGCACCTTTTAATTCACTCAATCAATCAATCAATCAATCGGCAACCTATTTAGCCTGGTGTAAACCTTAACCATAATGTATAGTACACACCATACAAAGTGAAACAAAACTGATGTAATGATGTAAATGAAGACATCTTAAAGGCATAAATTAAATTATTTGTTTATATTGGTGGTTTGCATATGATCCCTGACTGGAGGTCACTTTATTTAAACTTTTCATTACAATGCTGCCTGTAATGTTTCCGTTATATATATATATATGAGTGTGTTCTCAAAACTACTTTATAAGCAGGTTACTTTAAACGTAACCTATATTGTGTTACTTTCATGACGGTAATTATTTTGTAACTTTTTTCTAATTATTCATATCTGATTATGGAATTAAACTATTCCAATTATGGGTTTTTTTTTGTCACATTTCTTTCTTTCTCAAATAGTCTGAAGAAAAAAAACCTAAAAACCTAACCGATCTGTCAGTGACCGAAACCGGACTCCGTGCGAGACGACTCACGATGGTTCGTTGATGACTGCGTTGAGCGCGTCCACGAGATCTTGGCTCTTCATGAAGTTGAAGTCCATGGTCAGCGCGGCTCCTTTGGCCTTCATGTGGACCATGTTGTCTGGCTGGTCGGCGAACATGGGGATACCGACCATGGGGACGCCGTGGTAGATGGCCTCATAGATCCCGTTTGTACCTCCATGGGTGATGAAAGCTTTGGTCTTGGGGTGACCTGATCAAAACAGATTAAACGATACAGTATCACCTCCTGAAGATAAGATGTCACTCTGGACTCTACAGCAGCGTTGTACAGTACTGCAATTCACCTAAAAGCATAGTACTGGAAAACTGTGTATGTGAATGTCCCTAGATCAAATCTCAGGGAAGATCTGTGCGGTGAAAATGAGGAACCCTCTTCTACTAATGTCAAGGTGTCCTTGAACAAAGCAATTAATCATCAGTTGCTCTTCTGAAGCTCTCAGGTGTGAAAGTGTAACTGTGAATATGAACAAAACAACTGGTGTGACAGTGCAGTTTAAGACCCTTTTTTTCTCAGGAACAACAGGTCCCCTGCTGGTCCAGGATCAGATCCTACCAGACCCTTCTCTCCTGTCTGTCCTACTTTGTGTCCATCAGTTACTCTACTATGTCTCAGTAGTAGAAAAAAATCCAATTAACCCAAAACAAAGTGATGATCAACTGCATTACGCTTTGGTCTGTCCTTCACCTTTAGTTGTTGTTTTTTATTGTTAATAATTGATTGTTTAATTATTCTTAGCTTTCGTGTACCCAGCAGGTCATTCTGGGGGATCCAGTCGTATATTCTGGTATTAGTGCCCAGAGTTTCTGGTTTCTCTCCGCTGTACCTCCAGAGAACCTATAGAAGGAACATAACATAGACTCAGACATGCAGCAGTTAAGATGCAGCCACTGTAGAAGTTCCCCTTTTTATTATGCCTGCGGATTTACCGCCGGACTTTGGCTCCAGCAAGTGTGGCTGTATTTTCAGCAGCCAGAAGGTACTTGGGGATGAAGACTAGTTGGTTGACTATATTATACTAATCTGGCTCTACTGTGTAACATTCAAATAATTGCTGGCTGTGGTAGTCTGTGATGGAAGCAGGACAGTGCAGGCAATGGGACCTTTACGATAACAACAGATAGCACACGAGAAGAGATAGCACACGTTTCTGATGCACTGCCAGCTTATATTAGTCCCAAGATGTTACATCTTGCCATCCTTATCTTTAAAGATATCATCTCTTTCTTGTTGAAAGGGTAACAGGGTAACATCCTCTCCAAACTTTCCTCAGAAGTAAAGTAAATTCGAAGCGTGAGAATGACCACTGCTACCGAATTCAGCCATGCAATCTACAGTATATACACTGCACTATATACAATCCAGTACATATAATCTACATATACTGGAGGTAGTCGTCTAATCCAGATGGCGTGTCAAGGTTTACGACTGACCTTTTGCGGGATCTGAGCGAGGGCCGACGCGATCATGTTCGCCCTGTCTGTGGTGATGTTTTTTACCAGGGACCCGAGGGTAAAGACCACAATGCCCGCCTCTCCAGAACTCTGCACGAACTCCTCCATATCCTAGAAGAAGAAAGTCCGGCTCATTTTCTTTACTTCCTTTGCTAAATTCCCCTCTCGATTGTGTAGGTCAAGAATATAACGGAGAGTTTACAAAAGACCAACAGGCCTACAAATGGCAAAGGTTTAACAATGGGTGTCGTTAGGTGTTTGTAGGTGTCCATACCTCTGGCAAGGGCTTTGCAGGTGTGCAGTGGATCCCACCAACGAACTTGAAGTTGGGGAGGAGAGGACGAGGAAACTCGATGTCCCAGTAGGTTCGCATCAGCCAGATGTCCGCGCGACCCATCATCTCACAAACGCTGGTGGGCTTCCCTGTCACAATAAAAGCACAGTGTACACAATTCAAAGCGCGAAACAAAAAAAAATGCATGCATGCAAAACATAGACAAAATAAATATCACGACACTAACTGGCTCTGCCAAATTTAGTTCTTCTGAGCTCTATACCTCAAGTAGCCGAGCTGCTCACCTCTGATCTCACTGTAGTATGTATCCAGATCTCGCCAAAGACTATAAATTATTAAGTCCTGAGATGCGTAGAAGACAAAGTTTAACAGCCTCTCTTGAAAGGTCATATTGTCAGTCAGTTTGCTCATGGCACCAGGGACGTAGGAGGGTGGAGTGGGGAGTTGACCGCACAGCCGTTCCCAGGTGTGGGCTATGGAAAACCGCAGCGTGTAAACCAGGGGAATGCCCAGCATGTCTGCCAACAGGTCACTACCGGGGTAGATGGGGTCAGCCAGCAGAAGGTCATACTTGGCGTCCTTAAGCCTCCCCATGACTCTGTCCGAGCCCACCACGCCCTGCAGGTACTGGATTGAGAACTTGAGGTCTCTCCTCATCAACTCCAGGAATCTGATGTGGATCTGGAGGTAGCTCATGTAGTCCATCTCGTACATGGAGAAGTGCAGGAACTCCTCAATGAACTCTTCCATGGCCTCCATGGAGACGGAGATGTTGAAAGGCTCGTAGCGGTACCGGGACGGCTCCTTGGTGTCCATGAACATGGAGACGCTGGGGACCAGCACTGTGACCTGGTGGCCCCTGTCGATCAGCGTCTCCAGTACGGGTTTCAGGTTGATCCAGTGACTGCCCTCGGTGTACCACACCAGAATGTTACCACCGTGCGCATTCCCCGCCATGCACAGCGCCAGCAGGACACACACGGACAGGCACTGTCCCGGCTTCATGCTGAAGACGTTTGAGGTTCCAGTGTTTGAGCTATCAAGGCCAGAAGCTTTTTAAACAATATTCCTATATAATTATTAACTCCATAAAGCTGAACTCTGATTTGCAGTTGCTCTTTGAGTGCGTGCCACACTAGATAAAGGACACACCCCTTCGTGTTGTGAGTCGAAAGGTCAGTTTTGTAAAGTCAACAGCAGAATATCTCCAACCTTCACCAACAAAATGTCTCTATGATATAACAGGGTTCCCACACCTTACTGAACATGAAATTTAAGGACTTTTTAATTACTTTCAAGACCTAATTCCCTCAAATTTAAGGACTCAATATTACCTATTTTGCAACATGAATTAGGGTTTACCACCATGTAAACACTATAGAATTAAGTAGAAGTAGAAGGCCTTAAACGTAGAGGGACATTGTTTTTAGCATCTCGCTCAATCACACAACGCAGCGTCTTCTCGGCTGAGCGAGGGAGGTCGATAACTTTAGATGTGGCTGCTCTGACATCCAGATCAAGCTAGAACATTGAACCACGTAGGCCTAGACCTGTTCCATTACTGCAGATAGGCAACTTCTACTACAATTTTCACTGTAGATTCAAGCACTTTAAATGACTTGGAGAGAGAGAGTTTAATCTCAATGAGACTTTTTTACCGGGTTAAATAAAGGATATTGATTGATTGATTGATTGATTGATTGACTTATGTTAATTTTCAAAAACTATCAAGGCCTTATTTTCATATTTTCAAATTCACAAACTTTTAAGGATTTTTAAGGCCAGTGAGAGTCCTGTATAATTGTTAACTTGTACTTTAATATGTTAATGGTG
>OMKK01035412.1:0-10969 GCA_900302305.1 Polymixia japonica | reverse complement strand
AACCAAGGAGATCGTGGATGCCTTCAGCCCAGATAAACAGGTAGACACACACACACACACACACACACACACACACACACAAATACATACAGTGGCTTGGATTTGTTTTCACTGTAAGCTACTTACTTAAAAAAAGAAGTTTGATCATTCTCAAACGGTGCAAGTGATTAGATGATTAGAGGAAAGTGGAATATATGAGAGAAATGTCATTGGTGTTATTCTGTGGACAACTCCTCACAAATGCTTTATTGAACTACATCAGACCTCTAGATACAGTGAGGTCCAAAGGTCTGAGTCCACTACCAACATCTGTTTGTTAACATCTAAATAGGAAGACCTCTTAGTTATTTTGGCCAGCTTAACATTTAAAACTTTCAAGCTTATTCTGTGGGAGGACACTGACTTTTGTGGCAATTTGGCCAAACAGATAATTTGACATTAAAGTCAAATTCTCATCTCTAAATCTTTAGTAGAAGTTTCAAGGTGTTGGCTGTGCTGTGAGATGGTCCACCGCTCCCCTGGACCTACATACTCTCCAGTGAATATTGAAAGGGTTATTTGGAGAGAGGTGAATCTAGATGCATTAATGGTGTGATATTGTATAACTTGTCTTTCTCTTCATTTCCAGGCGTTTAAAATGCCTCATGACATAGTTGTAAACAAGGACGGCGTTGTCTTCGTTGGAGATGCAGGCTCCGACTCTGTCTTCAAGTTTACTTCTGAGAGTAAGTTGAAGTTCATTAAAACTATGTAGATTTTATTATGCATGAAGTAGAGTCACACTTTGAGATAAGTGGCTTCCTGCAAGATGTACACTTAAGTAATAAATATGTAAATTGATCAATCAGTCAGAATTTACAGTGTAACAGTAATGGATGACCTAATTGGATTTGTCAAAACCTAGTATATGGCTGGACTGTGGCCAAAAGCCTTGTCACTAGAGGGCTTTTAATTTGAAACAGATACATCAGCCAGTGTTGCAAACATTCATGGTCATTAATGACAACAGTCACATAATGGATCCTTGCTTCACCCCATAGAAGATAATAAGCCTACTTGACACAGTTTGGCTGTAATCACCAATAGAATACAGTTGAACAGGTAGTTAACAAGGGGAACAAAGGTACCACATGACTAGCCAGCTCTATAATGGTACGCATATAAGCATGTGACAAGCTTCAGTATTTTCACCAGGAAGAACACATGGGGAGGTGAGGTCTGCTGCTTGCCTCTACACTTTATTCGGCACCAACAAGTGAATATACAACATAAACAATTCACAAACGGCCAGATTCTCTATTCCCCTTTGAAGTCCAGTAGTCTATGAGCTAAATAAACTCAATGGACAGCCTTTCCAGGCTGGGCAAGTCTGTCATTTGGCTGTGCATCAACGTGTTCAGTGCTTGACTCCTTCCATGGACAAACAAAAGCAGGGACATAAATAAACAGGTTAATTGGGCACAGGTGACCTCTGGCTCTGTCCACCTCCCAGCCAACACTCATACCCCTCCCTACTGCTACAAAGTTGAGTCTTTATCATGTTCTCTTTTAGAAGTGTTAGATCTATAAGACATGATGACTATGAGCAAAAGCTGCACATGATGGACTGATAATTTCATTGCATTAACATTTGTTTCACCTCATTTTTTTTTTCAGAGGCACATCGTTCTGTCAAGAAGGGTGGAATAGAAGTCCAAGAACTTCAAGGTGATTTATGGTTTTTGTCTTCAGTTAATATTATCATTCATAGCATTTATGGATCCAGGAAGGAATTGGTGCTGCCAAGTTTCCAATACTATGGGCCTTTTGCTAAACACATTCTTAGTAATTGCTCACACTTTTCAAATTTGTATTTGTTGATCAGCAAATATTTGCTTAATTTATACAATTTTATTCGACAGGATACATGTCTTAACATACTCAGACTCTTTTCTATTCAATCTGATTTGTTCTGATTTGTGCTGACTTCTCTCAGCAGTGTGACAAATTTGAGTTGTAGAGTTGAAAGTTTAATACCATAGAAAGGCTGTTGATTTAACTGCAAGCTTTGCATTTGTAGGTTATTCCCTATTATTACTGTATCGAAAACTATGACGTTTTGGGTTAGGGTTAAACTATGACTATGTGATGAAAGTGTTGGTATTAGGTACTAGAAGGCCAAAGGTCATCGCAAATGGGCATTAAGATTCAATATTTAAATTTCTCAGTATCAATGCAATGGTCTTGTTCCTTCATGACTTTTCCTAAACATTTTGGTCTTTAGAGACCTGAAGTGGAACCAGTTTGAATGCAGCTCTTATGTTGAGTGTAAGAGAGGCTAGTGTGTAAAACCACATTACAAGTGTGTTAGCAACTAATTTTTTGTTACTGTTTATTATTTTATCTTTTAAAATTTTGCCTATAAAGGTGCTTTTGGCACTGTGCCTGTAATATTTTACATGTGCACGTGATAATTATATTTTTCTGATTCATATTTTGCTCATAACGATCCATAATACAAGCGAAAACATGGACTTAGTTGCACTGTTTTTATTTGGGGGAAAAAAAGTAGTTTTAGTAAGAGCAGCAAGAAATGTCATAGATTTGCATGTTAGATTTTCACACGTTTTTGTGGATGTAATCAGTAAGTGATTTGAGGGGGGGTGAGAGAGGACGGTATCGCCCTGCATCCTCTTATTAACTTGACATTCCCCTTTGCCATCCCTTCAATTCTGACCACAACTGCTTCTTTATCTCGCCATCATTGATAATTCCGACATTAGCTACTTTTCACAAGGTTTTCTTGTAACGTTATATTGTTTCGCTGCTGGTCTTACTTACTTTTCTACAACAGTTTTCCATAAAAATGTCACAATTTTTCCATTTTAGAAATAGAGACCTTGGTCCAAACCAACCTGAAGCCGGTGCACAAGGTGTCCGTGTCGATGGCTTTGGCCACCCAGCAGAAGACAGCAGCAGTCCCAGACAAGCAGACACAGTCTCCCCAGGCTCAGCAGAAGCAATCTGAGGGTGAAAGAAGAAAACTTGAGACTGTAGCCAAGCAGAGCTCCCATCAGGGTGTGTCCCCAGCTGTCATCACCACCCTGCTGCTCATCCCTCTGGTGTTGGTCATCTCCATAGGGATATTCATCCGCTGGAGGAAAAGCAGGATGTATGGCGGTAAGGACATGTGGTGGCATTTAGGAAATAGTATTAGGCAATTTCTATTCAGAAAAACAGGAGTATTTTGAAACCTTACTTAATTGTCTGTTTCAAGAACTATATCATATAATAATAATAATAATAATATATAATACTAGATAGGGTGCCCTGAAACCAAAGAAAATGGCAACATTTTGATGTATAATATGTCTATGTAGCCTTAAAAATGTAGGAGAAGTGACACCTTATAGAAATGTGTGTCTGTAGCTTTAAAGGCCAGTTCACACTGCCCCAAAAAACACCAACAAACACCAACAGCCAACAGTTGTTGGGTTCTGTTGGGTTGGTGTGATATGCCTGTTGGAGTTTGTTTGTGTTTGTGTTTGTGTTTGTTGGAATCAGTTTTTTGGCTGGACCGCAACAGCGGGGCCAGCCCTGTGAACATGAATGTCTGTGACTGAGTCACTGACTGAGTGATTCTGATGATGCACAAAATTCAGATGGAGGTTAGGAAGTGAAAAGCAGAATGGACTATACTACAAACATCTATATTCCCAAAGCTATAAATTAATTTACAAAATGTATGGTGATTTTCAAATCACCAATTAAATGGTTATTAACTGGTTAATAAGGCTTGGTTAACGGTCAGAAAATGTATGCCAGATTGTCATCCCTAGTAGTTAGTTATGTAGTTATTGTTATCTTTTTCTAGAAATCTGGGATACAGGTGCCTGGGGAACGTTTTCGGAAAGATATATCCCTAATTACAGGCTCAAAAAAAGCCTCTGCAATCCACAGTTATCTTGTGTGTTTTGTGTATTGAGCACCATTCATCTTAAATATTCCTCCTCAGATGGACTTGAAGTGAAACTGGAGCCCAACTCTGGTGGAGGAATCTTGGGCAAACTCAGAGGTATGTCGGCTCTTTGTAAAATACTACATACTCAATTACTGTTCAGCGTTATAGTGAAAGTGAAATTCAATGTGGAGTTGACAGTATTTGCTCAACATTTGCTGTGCTCATCTAAAATTCTTGTGATGGTTTTCTTTGAGAAGAAGGGCTGTGTCATGACAACTGCTTAGCGTCACTTCATGTGTACATCATTCATTCAAAAACCTTCCTTATCATTTTAATCCCCAAGCAGCAAATCACTCATCCATGAAATGTTTCACTTAACTTGAATGGCTGTACGGTTACCCCAAATGTTTTGCCAGACCTCTCGTTTGATGTCAAGGCAATATCCAAAATGGCACCTTACCATAGTGTGCCATATTTTTTTCTCTACTAACTAAGATCCATGCTTTGTTAACTCCAAAACTGACTGTCCTTCACGTTCATAAATATCCAACTTGGTTAACAGTCAACAGTCAGAATATCCACATGAACCATAAAACCTGATGCCCCGTCTCCTCATCATATCACTGATTTATTCATTCCACATAAAAGTACTCCAACTCTCTGCTCACAGTATGCAGGACTCCTTGTTATTCCTCATAATAAGAAAATATATAATTATATATCTCAGTCTTGTTATTTACTCTGCGGACTGCAGTGATGTTTCCCTCCTGCCTTGATCGCATCATGTGGTCCTCACAAACAGCACTCCCACAGTCACACAACTGATCGCTATCTAACAGTTTGCTTATTTAACAATTTAAGATGTCTGCAGTCTGTGGAAACCCTCAGATGTCTGCACACAGACAGAATCATAAACAACGATGACCCAAAGAGCTTTTAAAATACCTAGAAGTTTTAATACAGCCATAGCTTCTATGATAGAAGAAGTTGGCGGCTTAATGAATTGAAACAAAATGGCTGCACAGAATCGTCTTGCCTCTTCAATCATAAATAAACCTATTAGCAGAAAGTCTGCATTAACTATAAGTATTAACTATAAGGCCAAGCTGGTCACTACTGGTGGTCACCTCAGCAGGTAATATTAAAGATCCCATTAAACACAATTCAAAATGAAAACGTTAGCCCAATGTCCAAAGACAACAACTGATAAGAGTATTCTTTTGGAGGCAACAATAAAAAAACATAGAAGCGTTATTTATTTAGTCTACAGATAATTAAATAATGACCTCTATTCACAGGATTTTCAAAATTGACTAAAGTCAGGGTATGTCTTCAATTGATACTTCTAATTAATCCACTGCTTGAACTGATTTATCCAGGTGCTAAAATTATTTATTTCTTTAAACACATACTATGTGGATCCCAGTAAGGGTATCAAAGCATACAATGATATGATGTTTAAGTTCTTTACTTAGAAATTAATTGTGAACAGTCACATAGACATAATTGATTGATTAATGGATGGAGTTTCTTGATGATGAGTCTCAGAACCCAGGATGAAGTATGATATGGTTTGTCAAGTTTATTGATTATCTGCGACCATATTATGTATTGCATTGGGCCCCTTTATAGGTCATTTTTATAACTAGGCCCCTTAAGGCTGTGTACCAATGTTGGTGTAGATAGGTCAAACCTTATAAAAGCCTTAGGGAAAAAACAGTTTTTCAAATTATGCAAATTAGCACAAAATCTAATTAGGCGGACTTTGGTGCTCCAATTTTCAAATTTGTAGTGCTGGAATGCCTGAATGTGTATATCAAGTTTCATAACAATTGGTTATGCAGTGTAGGAGTTACAGCCATCTTAAATATTTAAATTTTGACCTTTGATTATAGCGCCCCCATTAGGCAGATCTGGATAATTTCCAAGACATTATCTACACATTTGCAAAATCCCATGTACCATCTCACAGGAATTTGCACAAACATTTCTGAAGAAGAAAATTAACCAGCACAGAAATAATAGGGTTTCAGCCCTTTGGGCTTGAACCCCTAAATATCAATTTAAAGCAGCAATATGAAAGTGTGAGAACAATCCCATCAAACATTTAAATGTAAAAGAAAAGAAAAAAAACATTAAAAAAAAAAAGAATAGGTTGTCAGTTGAGATATACAATCCCTGTGCCCTCATGATGCACTTTTATAGACTGGAGTTGGTTGGCTCTAGGAAATTCAAAAAAACATTATGCAAAATGAACTTGGCAAGAGAGAATATCTGTTTCTGGTTGAGCTCTACAATCATTTTTAATGTGTTGTAGTGATTACTCACCCTCAAGGGCATGGACATCACAGAGATCATATAAATCTTAATAAACAGCACAAGGAAACACAGTTCCTTGTTTTTGTGCTAGATTTAAAGACAGGTTTCATAGGGATTCATAAGGAGTCTACTAAATGATATGTCAAGAACTTGGCTAAGTATGGAAATGGAAAAATTAACCAAGAGATGAACTCATATCTTTTAAAATTCTTCTTACTCTTTGATGTTTCTTGTCCTTGCCAGGCAAAGCAGCAGGCGGTCTGAACCTAGGGAACTTTTTTGCCACACATAAAGGCTACACCCGGCAAGGCTTTGACCGCCTCAGCACCGAGGGCAGTGATCAAGAGAAGGACGATGAAGACACCACCGATTCTGAGAATGAGGAATACTCTGCACCGCCTCCTCCTCCTGTCCCTTCCTCCTAGGTCCCACCAACAACGGGCCTTATAGCCAACCGACTAGCCCTATAGTCCACTAACCTTCTGCTCATGTGGCCAGGATGTACTTTATTGATAGTATGTGTAACTGTTTTGTGTTGGCTGCCAATCTTATTTATTTGTATGAAAAAATACTTTTCTCTCAAAGTTATTTGTCCTACTGCCAGATTATTTATGTCAGGGACCAGAATTTAAGTTAGAAATACACTTGTAGGAATTAAAGAGTGATGTATATCAGAGCACAGAGGCCAAGTTTTTATTTTTATAATTATTTCACACATAAATTTCTTCCATGTACTGAGTCAACAAATATGGCATTATTTCAGGAAAAGTTTGGTCCACTTTTCAGTTCTATGACCTTTTACCTGTACATTTGTGCCTTTTTAATTATGTATTTTGCCTTTCTGCAGCACCTGTTATTACATTATGTGCCACATTATGGGAAATAGCTGCTGCTAGTATCACCTGTACTTCTTTGATTTCTATTGTATTGCATTCAAATAAAATGAAAAAAGATGCTTATTATCATATATACATGCATATATATTTAAAGCTGTATTTCAGATTTTTCAGTCAGATGTGAACTGTGTCTGATATTTATTGTGACATATTGGGGTTTTGCTGCAAGAATACTATTTTCAGTAATAATGTTATTTGTGTAATAAAGTGTCTGCAAAGCATAAGATTCTCTTGGCATTTGTGACCAAATAGCTCAATGGTAAGATGTCTAAGATCTGACACCCAAATTGTACTCATAATGACTAGTATGTTTTCTCGCAGTTCTCAGTGAACTTCAATTGTTTTTGAAAAGGTCAAACCAAAACATTTTGACATGGTTGTCTGATTCAACCACTGCTGTAGCTATTTGATAATATCTTATGACAATTTAGAGATGATGTTATATTTCTTCTCTCATACCATTTTGTTGTGTGCCACGTTTTATTTTTTTGCCAAGACTACTTCAGCTCAATTGAGAAAGCTTGATTGTCAGTCTCACATTGCAAAAAACAAGTGTCAAATTACCAATACATTTCAACTTGGATTTAACAAAGAAACAAACATGTATAGAAATTATAAATGGAAATTAGGAAAACAGGAACGCAACAATCTGGTGGTTTGGTCTGGGGTAGTCTCGAGTTAGCATTAGTTTGATAGCATTATCGTCATAATTAAAATATTTAACTATAAAAAGAGAGTGTCCCCAGTCCTAGCTTACAATGGAGTTTATGAGAATTTCCATATTAAAATGTAACAGTTTTGGTTAATTAGTAGCCTATTAAAAGGCAATGCAGGGTATATAAAGGATTCAAGTGTTAAGATGCATATCCAGCCTTGCTGGAAGATATTCCAGTCCGTGCCGTCAGGAGAGAGCATCTTCAGAGACCAGGACATGTTTGAAGAGAGTGACGCCAAGACAAGCACCTAAGGGCCCCTGGATGTGTTTGGAGACAGGCAGGCTCCTGTATACCCCTGAGAAGGTGCGCAGGATCATTCTGACATGCTGTGTCCTCAACCACCTGGAACAGAACCCCAGCTACACTGCTGCACTTCAGCCTCGCCATGAGTTACTCCAGCGTCTGTAATGATGGCAAGTTAAATTGCCTAATTTTACAATAGCAAACTGAATAATACTAACTGGCTTTTCCATGTTAGACACAAAATTGAAACCACTAATGCAATTGTAGGCTACCACACTGTATCTGGAGCATATCTACATTTTTCTCAAGCAAATGAGACACAACATTTCAAAGCATGCACTTATTTATTACAACGGACATCCAATAATTGTTTCACTGTTTTCAGTGAGGTTGACTGTGTGGCTGTGAACTGGGAGTGTGAGGTCGACGGCACGTCATCATCTGGGCCTACGATTCAAATTAAAAGTTTTGTTTGCATTGCTATTTTCATTTGAATAAAATCTAAGAATGTTATTCTGATTGCATTGTATTCATTAATTAAAAATAAAACGCAGGCAATTCGAAATACATCTTAACATTATGAAATATATTACTTCTGGGTGAAATTCTTTCTCCTTTTGTCTTTAGGGGCCATGCTGCTTTCTCCATGATACACCTCTAGGCGAACCTATTTCCTTATATAGGCCTAGAGAAATGGGGGCGTGGCAGTGTGCTAATTGCGAATTGCGGGCACGCGCCTGTCAATTTAGAACGATCGTGATTCATATTAGTGAACGCGGCCAATAAGTTGAAGGTAGGAGTGTTTGCAAGTAGATACTAAACTAGTAGTAATCATTGTGAAGAAGCTACGGCAGTGTTCCTAGAAGAAAAAAAATAGTGGGGCAGCAGGTTTGAGTCTGTTGTGAGTTTGTAAAGACGGGGGTGGTTCCAGGGGCCTCATTTATAAAACAGTGCGTATGATCCATACTAAATGTAGTACAAAAGCCGAAAATGGCGTGCGCCATTAAAAAAAAAAATCAGACTTATAAAACCGTACGCACGCCTGTACGTAATTCTCGTTTTACAAATCTCAATCAATCCTCCTAATTTTGCACACGTGAACGCGCCTCAACGTCCACTCCAGTAATGTCTACAATTAGTCATATATGGGCAAGAAACGCCCTTTATTAATATTTATATGCATATAAATGTGTTAATCCCCTTCCCTCTGTGTGAGAAAATCGCCAAGTCAGAGCAAGATAATTGTTTGCGCACCATTACGCACAGTCATTACACCCCTTTTATAACCCCGTGACAACCGATCAATCTGTTACTTTAACACCTTGAATTCATGGCAATTAATTGGGAAACGCAATTTATGAGCCCATAATAAAAGTTGATTGCAAATAGGGAGATACTTTTTGGGCAAACTAGACGGCGTTTAGATTAAAACAAATAAATTATTTGGCCTGGATGTTTCTCTGGGATTTCATCCTATTATGAATCAGTGTTTACATGTATGTCCTCAGTTGCTATATACATTGATGTCATATTGTACTGCCATCTAGTATAAGTTCACTCTAGGTGTGGTATTGTGAATGTGCCACAGTGAGGCGCCAGAGAGGTGTGTCAACCTTTACATGTGTTCCATGTAAACTCATCCGCCAAGGGCGATGTTAATAAAGAAGCCATGAGGCTAAATAGAAGATAAGTCTCCACAAGTTGATTTGACTCCATCTAGTTGTTCTCTCCGGGTGCAACGTGGGAGGAGCTGTGCATCTGCCTTCCTTACCGTCACACATCCTATTAGAAGTCTGTATAGTTTGATATGGAGCATAAAGAATTTGTTCAAAATGTTCACACCTGATTTCACTGCTATAGCCTGGTGACGGAGTCACTATTTCCACGTCTGAAAAACTTTGCGTGAGCTCTACGCATGGGTAATAGGATGCGTAGAAATACTACGTACATTTTTCCGCGTAGAATTTTTCTATAAATCCCAACATTTGCCGTGAAAGATGCGTACGCACATTTCAGCCCCGTTTGTGCCACTTTGTGCGTAGCGACCTTTATAAATGAGGCCCCAGGACACTAGAATCCACGGTTGAGCCTTCTTGATGTGTTGTGTGTCTAATTCATAACTCCAATAACTTGCCCACACTCAGTCGCTCACACTTACTCTGAAAAGTGGAGGCAGCTGGGGAATTTTACGGTCCTGTAGATTTTTGACAGCGTAGCCTGATGTTTTCTATGGTGTTCATAAAGTGTAGCATATCATTCTGATCTCAAGATTTTCAAATAGCACTGCTGTCAACTCTTACTGTACGTGTGCTGCTTGATCCTATAGACTTCCAACAATTAAGCTAAGGTAACTATTGAGCTAAATTAATACATTTCTGCAGGAAAAATGTCGAAAATCCCCAAAAAACAAAAACAAACAAATTAACAAAAAAAATGTAGGCTATCCCTTCAACATCAAATGCTGGTTAGTTGACAGTTTGGTCAATTTCCCATTCCAAGCTTTTATGAACCTGGGCTTTGCTCTCTCTTCTCTCCCTTTCTCTTTTACAACAATACCCTGATTCAGATCAGCCGAGAGCAGTGCGGCCGTCTCTAAGTCATGCATGTTATGTTTTACCACAAACAGCAATTGACAGCAACATTCTCTTCTAATCGTGATCACTTGTGAGGTTAATTCGGTTGTGGCCGAACTTCAGTTTTGCGGACCAATCAGCGTCCTATGAGGAACTACTGGCAGCTACGGGCACCCATGATAGACGGTGATAGACAGGTGGTTCATCCAATCACCTGCCAAGTATTTTTTTGAAAGTACCTGCCCTTTTCCAAACAGTTTCCAGTGAAGACGTCCCAGTGTA
>OMKK01035410.1:1850-25236 GCA_900302305.1 Polymixia japonica | reverse complement strand
ACGAGAGAAATTCGTCTGTAAATGTATTCCTCACGTCCCAGATCGAGAATATGCAGAAAATAAACCGTTCATTCGATCTAAAGTCTGTAAAAAAACAATTAATTCTACGCCTCTTACTACTTTCGGCAAGCTTTGAATGAATTAAAACTACCCCGGTTTCGCGTGTCAACAAATCCGCGATTCCGTGATGATCATGAACATCGCTCTTAGTCTCGTCTTTTGTACATGAAGCCGTTTCCTCGTCTTTTTGTGTGAAATGCAGCCAAGCCTTGGAGTGCTTCTTTCTTTCAGACATTCTGTTCCTTGCTTTTCTCTCGAATTACGTCACGCGTTTGGATTCGCTGAGCCAGGCATCGATAAGAGGAACCGGTTCTCAAAGAGGGATTCGATTCCATGGAACCGAAACTTTTCTTATCGGTGGACCCGGAGAACCGGTTATCGATTAACATCCCTAATTATGACGTTGAAATGAATGGACAAATACACCTTTAGCACATCTGATGAAACGCACTGAACCTGTTTATGATGAGCGAGAGCGGCCATTTGACAATGTAGTCAAAGGAGAAGGCCTCCAAGCCGCTGAGGGCCACCTCTGTGGGGTCTGCATTTATGATGGCCTTCTCCTGCTTGGTCTCAATGGCCAGCACCCGCAGCAGCTGGGTAATGACATCATGGGGCATCAGGTCAATCTGTGGAAACAGGAGAAGAAACCTGGTCAACAGAGAGTGTGACACATCATGACGCATGGAGCATGAGGTCAGTCTGGGATTGAAACAGGAAGTGAACTAGCAGTTTAATTAGTCATAGCTTGATGATATACAGTATGTTGGAATAATTGCAATTTTGTAATAGCGGGATTGTGTACAGTGACGTGTGTGTGCAAATACAAGCAACCACAGACAAGTAACTGAATCTATTTCAAATACTCATTCAACCTGGCTTTGCATAAACTGAATTGTTCTTCCAAGTGACCAGCAGATGGAGTTGTTGAATTGAACACAGCAGTGATGGTGGCCCAAATATTTTTAGGCACCTTGGTGGTCTCATACAAGCCCTGGTGGTTTTAGTGCCATAACGAGTTACACGTAACCACAGGCTGGCCCCAGCCTACCTTGAGGTCGTCTTTAAAGGGGTCTGTGTTGGCCGTGCTCATCCTCAGAGCCAGCTCCAGCAGAGCCTCCAGTCTGGGAGGTACTATGTCATCCACCGGCTTCTTCAGCTCCTCCTCCGTCAGGTCCATGAAATGAACAAAGAAATCCCCTTTGTCCATCAAAAAGTAGTGCTTGATGGATCTAGGAAGAAGGACAAAGCCCAACACATTCTTAATATATCTAATAGAATATTCAAGTATTAATAGCAATAGTTGCTTGTTATTATACAGTATGTTATGATAAAAGTATTAAGTAATATTAGTATGAAGATGAAAGGTCTGTCAGTGTAACAGTAAGGAGAGAGATGGATGAAAGGATAGCATCGGCCTAAATAAAAAACTATTCTGCTTGAAGGTGATCTATTCTTGTCTGTCCTTGTATCCTCTATTATTTAACATGCTAAGTACAACCCTCCCCCGCACCACAGGCCAGGGACAGGGAAGACATAAAGTTCTGAGATGTTAACTTCCCAGCCCCAAATCTGGTGGCAGCATAGGATGGTGACTTGGGAAGATGGCAATTAAAACGATAGGTTCTCTATTTTGAAGTTAGGCCCTATTTATTTATAGTCTGGCAGGATCATGACAAATACAGAGCGTAATTTCATTGAGTATTGAGGAATACAGCATATCTCAATATCAGACTCCAATACAATCCTTCAGGGCTATCGTTTGAGCACTCAGAAACCATGATATACTATATGTCCTTTTCGAAAACGGGAAGCTCACAGTATTATCATAATGGTCTTCACTTATTTTATGGTCATTCAGTATTCATTTTAAATAAGAGCAATGTTCTATTTGAATTGGAAGTATTTTACTAACAAGCTAGCTTGTGCAACCATGCCCCCTAGAGTCTAGATGGACAACTTGTGAAAACAGTTGTGACCAATAAGGGGCAATAAGCACATGCCATCACAGCTACTCTTACATTAAATATGTCACTACTTTTTTAATTACAAAATATATAATTGCAATACAAATTTAACCTAAAAAGATTAAGTCTTTTGACTTTACCTGAGACGTGAAACCAGCTCCTTCTCCTCCATGAGGAAGTCTAGGAGGACCTTGCTGGCGTAATTGTAGGCTTTCTCTATCTGCTCTACATAGGCTCTCTCCTTCAATGTGTACAGGACCTCTTTAGCATCGGGACAGGTCACATCACGGCCACACTCTCGCACCACATTGAGGTATTTCCCTGTTTTTACAATGGAGTCGTGCAAAAAAAAAATTAAAGGAACATTTTTAAAATTTAATTTCACTGTCGATTATTTGCTTTTGCTTACCTGTGCTTAATATTTTGTCTGCCATTTTCTGTAGATAGGATGGAATCCGGTGCTGTACAATAGTGTATCGCTGATCCCAGTACTTGTCATTGTAGTCCTCCTGAATCTTTTCTTTCTGCAACTCATGCTCTTCAACCATGAACTCACTGACCGGACACAAAACATTGACAAAAAATATGTGTATATAGACATATTCAAACTCTCACATCTCAATATCTCACATTAACCAGACGATGCCATGCAAAAGCATTGAACAACACTATTTTCAAACGTATAAAAAGTGTTGACTGATGATAACTTTGACTGTTCATTATGCTTTCCTGAGAAATGCAGCAAACTGTACCTGTATGGATCCTTGATGATGCCCCTGTAGATCCACTTCTCTAGTATTTCAAAGTAGGGGACACTGGCTGCCTTGGTGAGGTAGAGGCACAGCTCCTGAGCCTGGCTGTCACCGGTGTAGTTGAAGGTGCGGTCGTGGAGAAGGCTAAGTGTTGACCCACCCATACAGTCTCCCTTGTCCACTGAGGAAGCTGTTGGGAAATAAAAGTAGCAAAAGCTTATTTATATATGTTGTTTATTTGTTAATATCTATTTATTTCTTACAATTAGATATCTGTTGTGTAAATATTGACACAGACTCTTATGAAATGTTTGCAAGTCACTCTTTCTTTGGCACTGAATCAATTATATTTTATTTTATTTTTTAAATCACACGATAGCTTGAAATAACTGGATAGTAGAATAAACAAATTTTCTTATGTACACATATGCAAACAAGGTTGGTAGAACTAGAACTAACTAGAACTAGAACTAAAACTAAAACTAGGAGGTTAGAACTCAAAGGTGAGTTGAGTTCTGAGTTTTACCAATGGAGGCCAGTATCTCCATGGTCCTCATGGTGGGCTGGATGTAGAACCACAGCTTTTGCAGGGAGAGCAAGCCCTGCCTGTGGAGATGCTCCAGCTGGGTGACCAGGATCAAGTACTCCTTCATCAGGGTCCTCATGGCCGCTGTCAGGGCATGGTTCACCTGGCCGTATTCAAAAGACGACTTCTCCTCAGTGAAGCTGCAGGACAAATACAGCGACATATACTCATATAGCTAATAATTTTTCCTCCATGGTGGTCAGATTTGCACGAAAACGTATTTGAAAAATAGTTCCAAACATTTCAACTACTTAAGGAATGTTTGATTTATCCGTGTATGTATTTAGTTTTTACTTTTACTTATATTTTCAAAATAATATTCAACTAATATTTTATCCTGGCACGATGGTAATAAAGGGATTGTGCCAGGGTGCATTCAGTAGGCCGTGATTCTTCATTTGCTTTCTATTCACCGTGTTATAGTGGAGTAGTACGATGCGACTGGTAATATCCGATTGACCAGCTCCTTGATGGACATGTCCAGAGTTGGGTCAACGATAAAAGAGCGGTTCTGCCTCCCCAGCACAGGTTGGGCTGTGATGTCCCTCCCATCAACTCCGATCAGCACAAACAGCAGATCCTCCACCAGAGCTTGTTCCTGAGCTACCAGGGGTATGGTACCTGACCAGAGGGTTGAGATAAGTTAATACACCAACAACACAACACAAAGGCAGAACAGACATTTTTAGTTGCTGTTGAACACAGTTCTAAGTCTCAAAACAAGGCAAGGACTTGAAGAGGTAAAACAGAATACATGATTTTTAAGTAACTGTAAGGAGTTTTTGTGCAGTGCATGACAGTATTAGAGACTCAAGATGATAATATCTAATGATATGCTAGATTCCTTTTGATTTTAATTGAACTTAAATAAATATTTAAATAAAAAGTGAGCTGATCAGTTTAAGGAGCATACCAATGGCCACAGCTGGTTCTCCCACAGGGGTGGAGCCAGTGACGAAGTCTCCTATAAGAGCAGGTCGGTCGTACACCCAGTTAGGAAACACAGGGTTGGGTTGGGTAGGGTTCTTCTTGTTGTGTCTGTCCCTCAGCATCTTCCGTGTAACTTCAGCAGACTACAGGCAAAAAAAGATACATGCATTTCAACTAAGATGACAATAACTGAGAAACACAATTTACAAGTTCTGTAACCTTTCCAGGAATTCTTTGACTATAGTAACCCTGCTACTTAAATCTACATTTTCTCTTTCTGTTCAGCAACTACTTCAAATGAGACTTGAATGTCTTTATTTTGTATCTATGCAATTCTTTCAAACCTTGTGCAATGACCTTTCCTACAATTCTGTGGACCGCCATAACTTCTCCTACAGATCTAGTGCCTCTACGTGGGAAATGCCAACCTGAGGAACATTGGAGCTGGCTGTCACATTGCCCAGCTTCTTACGCAGCTCATCCAGTTCCTGCATGGACATTTTGGTGGTGGTTGGAGGAAGACTGTAACTGGTGGATGAGGTTGAAGTTGTGTTCGCAGATGACTCTGATCTCTCTTTGGCATTCTGCTGGAGACACTGAAGGGTCTAGGAAATGACCAAATGAAAATCAGTGATGTTTTGTGATGAGATGTCATAAGGGGTATCTCACAATAAACTGGTTCACAGATGAGCTTCTTAGAGGCAGTTAATTTGACTAGTCCTGTTTGTTTCATGCAACATTCAGATGACTCTTTGGTCTGAGAGTACTCTATAGTCCAGGTACATTGAAGTGCATGGCATGGTCCCCTGGTAAGTGCCATACAAACATCAGCAGAATTCAGCCACCGCCAATGCAATAACCTGATTTTTGTAGACAGGAACAGGAAATATCAGCTTTGAAATGACTAATTACCTCTTTATCCTCACTGAGCTTGGATAGTAGATAGACCAGAGGGTCCAGGTTGCGTACATTTTTTGACTTGAGCTCATCATACTTCCTTAAGAAGTCCTCAGGGGTTTTGGAGAATTCTGCTATTTTAACCTGTAAATGACACACAACAACAAATCGATCAATGAACAAACAACAGGAAAATAACCACACACATCACAACAACAAATCAACACATCCATTTCTACAAGCGTCCAAATCAGGCATTCCTAACCTTTTCAGCACCAGACCCAAATTTAGCCTTGCACTCATTAATGCATACCAGTTTTCATGTCATGTGAGGACACAAAGGGAACAGGCAAACAAAGCGTTCTGGCTTTCCATCCTATAAAAGACCATAATCCAAAACATTCAATGCACACCTTGGCACTGTGAGCAGAGACAGTTGTGGTGACATAAGGAGTCCTGTGCTTCTGCAGTAAGTCTATGTAGCCCTCTGCTCCATCACCTCCTCGCACATGAAGCAGGCTGAGCAACTCATTGACGTCATGGTGTATCCTAAACTCACTCATGGTCCAGGCAGCTGAAACAAGAAAGATAGCGATGGAGTCAGGTATTAGGAAATTGTCTACAGTTCCATAATTAATTACATCTACGTTGTTTTAATACTAGCTAGCTAATGTCCCTTACGTTGCAGTTACTAGGTTTACATAGTAACAGAGGCTCGTAGCAGTAACGTTTGCATTTACTAAATGCTGCATGCATACACACATACAACCATCAACAAGTTACTAGTCTCCGTCGTGCCAGACTTTGGCTGGCATAACTATCTTCACCTTTCAAACGTTGGTTTGCAAAAGCCAAGGCGACTATTTGGACTACTTTCCTCTTTCATCCCTGCATCATCATCCCCTCCCTGTTGAGATGAGATCATGATGCTGCTTAACTGAGCTGTTAGCTGGGTAGCTAGGTAGCGAGCTAATGTTAGCGCCAAGTAAAGTGAATGACTCTGGAGGATAAACATGCTCACTGGTCAGCTAGCATATCCCACCGGAGATCTAACATGAACTAAACGACGGGAAATAATGACATGTCTCGCACTTTACCTGCCAAACCGAGTCCAATAAAGCAACAACAACGCGCCCACTTCTGCTCCAATTGTTCTTCTTCTTCTTGATTTTACCGCAGACTGGACACAGTGATGGTATAATGCTGCCCTCTAGAGGTTAAATGTAACGTTAGCTTTTATCTAATACAGGATTTCATTCTGGCGTATTAATGTAATACCCGCGGGTATTTGTGGAGAAAGTCAAAGACTTTTCTAATGAATCTATTATCGGTCATTCCTAATAAAATTTCAATGAATAAACTGTTAGACCATGACCAACTAGTTCAATAAGTACTCACATTTGCCATTTGCATATTTCCCAACTAAGACCAACTACACCAACAAAAAAGACCCAATCTCAATCATGTCATCTTATCTAAAGTTCCCTGTTCTCCTCCCAAACCTATTTCAGTCACTGTGAGATAACTGAACAAAAGAAATGCCAGCTTCTTTGCTTTATCCCACTCTCTCTGCCATTGGCACCCCAGGTCCTAGAAATGTCACCATGTCTTTCCACCTCCTTTGGTAATAGCTGCTTTTGTTACTTTGCCTGCTGTTTCGTTGCCCTCCACTCCTGTAAACATGGCCAGTAGTCAGAGGTGGATAAACCAGGTTCAGAAAGTAGAAATACTAACCATGAATTTGCTACATCCATGCACTAAACCAGATGATTCTAATTAACACAACTCTTCAGCAAGGTAGGGGAAAGTAATGAGTCAAATCATCTGATTTAGTGCATGAATGTGCAAAATACAAGTATTTGTACTTTCTGAACCTGGTTTTTCCACCTCTGCCAGTAGCCTACCCTGTTGGAGTGACAGGCAAAGGTCCTGTTCTGCATCTGACTTGCTAAATATTGCCTTGCCTCTAGACCTCTCTCTAAAGTATTCCCCAGTACCTGACACTAGTAAATACTCATACTATCCCACTGATAGTCCTTGGACTCATCCGTTTGAATCTGGAGTTGAGACCCCAACTTATCCACACATCCTCATTTACTACCCATCGTGTTTCACCTGCATCCTCAATCTTAATTGATAAATCAATTTGAATATGGTGACAGCCAATGTGGGAAAACTGACCCACATACTGGGGGCCCCACATCCAAACTACTGCCTTTCCCCTTTCCCCTTTCCTCTTTAGTTTTACAAAACTTATTTTCCTAATTCTGTTTCTCCCTGAAAATGTAGTTAATTCAGTTAAAAGTAGTTTGAGGGGAGAATAGGCTCGTGCCAACATAATTTTACCAAATAATTTAGGGCCAGTTTGTTTCACCACAGTAGAATCTCCCCCATTTCAATGATGAGCGCTGGGATAGGAGTAGTGTAGAAGGAGCCTATACACAACCGTAATGCCTTAGCATGTACCACATTTCGTTTCTTTTATAAAGAAGGAGCTGCAGACACAAACAACCTGCATCTGTAGTCAGCAGTGACCTGATAATTTCTCGGGAAAGCATCAGCATTCTTCCCTTTTCAGCCCCCCAGACAGACCCTGCAGACCCTCACCACATGTACTCTCTGTGTCATCCTCTCCTCAAGGAGAGCACCCAAAAACGTTTTCACTCACTCTCTCCAATGGTGATTCATACAAAAACAACAAGCCTTGATCTAGTTTCCCCTTCCTATAACCAAACACTGCATACACGATCATTGCTGCAGATATATTGAAACCTCACTCATCTGCCCACATCAGTGCGTAATCTAATGTCTGAATCTGACTCAGAATAACTGTAACATTGCAAACTTTTTCCATATTGCACCATCCATTGACCAATACACAGCAAATTACATGCCCCTGAGGTGTTCAGTTGTCTACACTCACTGTCTCTAAATATCCTTTTTTAATCTGGATAGTGTGATCCTTCAGAAAATCTTGACTCCAAATGAACATCCTTCCTCTCAACCCCTTGTAATTTGATCATCAGTCCAATCTCCATCCAGTCTGCAGCACGTTATACAAGTTAACCACTGTAACCATGCCGTGATGATCAAGCCCTCAACCAACACACACTCTAACTCTGTACTAACCTGAGTCCTTGACTTCACAAATACAGCACACCCACCTCCAGCGCTATTTATCCTATCAGAACGCACACTTCAAAATGAGGAATTAAAAAATCATGGCTTAGAGCAAATCTCTTGGTACAGACTTCTCTGCGAATGCATTCACAGATCTTCAGTGGCTGTTAAGGTCCTGCCATTCCATTGTAGAGATAATACACTAGTAATCTAATCTAATCAAACTAATCATCATCTTCCTATCTCACTATGTCCTTCACACTCTGGTAAATCCTGTCAGCTAAACATCTGGTGTGAGCTAGCCTCCTTATCACGCACATACCTGTATGAATGCATCTAATCTGGGTAAACCTGCAATAGGCTTACAAGGTAATCCTTGAGCTGCATCAACCACCTCATGCACAACATCTGACTGTTGCCTCGTGGTGAATCTTCAACACTGCTACCACAATTGAATGCAGCAAGGGTCTCTTTTTCACATGAAATGCATCCTTAGGAATAGCTTGCAGGCCGCAGTTGGGACAACCTTAAACCTCTGCTCCCAGCACCGCCTGGTCTGCTCAGTCCCTCTTAGAGTAACTCTCTAAGAGGGAGTGAGCGACATCATATCTTTACCGTTGTATGTAATCCCTGATTTTCGGTACTTGATCATCTTTTATATCACAAGGGAACCCAGAAGAAGCTCACAGATGATGCCCACCACAATCTTTTTTTTTATTATTATTTCTAACCTCACGTCTCTGTGTCTGGCCCTTTGGATTCCTTGCTATTGGTCACCTGTAATGTTGACAATCTAGAAATATCTGAGAGGAGTCAGTTAATACCTAAAATATTGGTAACTAAAAAAGTCAATGTAAGTGTGCATAGATAGAATGGAACACTCGTGGTTCCATGATTTCCTTTGACACTGGCATGTGGCACATGGTATGACATAAACGTATACATTTTGCATGCCATTACATTCATTTTAACAACAGATGAAATAGCCACAAAATCTGCTTTAGAATGAAAACATAATAGAACTCGTGCTACATAGATTGGCATTATTCTAACTCTAATTGAAAAGTAAAGCCGAAATTCCAGATGTGCAGAAATGAAATTCTTTTTATTTTTAGACTCTTATTTTGGAAAAGAATGACATAACGGAAGTAAACAGTAATCACGTTACAACCCGGAAGAATTGCCTTTCTCTGATTAGCGTTTGAATAAACAAGAATTACCAATTTGTCTTAGGAAACGATTAAACGCGATGTGGCCAACATTGTATACCTACGCTTAGAAACATCTGTGTGTTAATCTTTAGCGTTAGAGATAGCGGTGATCGAGTGTGTGCAGCAACGCCCTAATGCCAGCCACCTTGTCGAAGAAAAACACCCCAGCTCTGTTTACAAATCGGGTAAAAGAAATTGCCTCCCTGCAGTGTAGCTAATCGTGTGGTTGTTTTAGACGAAGAAAACATGGCTGAACTGCATGTCGTGGAGCCGAGCGGCACTGGCACTATAGAGCAGACCGACCACCGTGATGTCCGGGGGTCTGTGCGGCTGGCTTCACCCACTCTCATGATCCCGCCGCGGAGCAGCCTGCCCGGTCCCGGGATGTCGAGCAGCACCGGCCGGTCAGTGTTCGGGTTCCCGGGGAAGAGCAACCCGAGCTCCCCGTCGGAACCGGCGGACAAGCCGGGATCCCGCTGGGTTCGCCTTAACGTCGGCGGAACCTACTTCATCACAACCAAACAAACATTGTGTAGGGACCCCAAATCTTTCCTGTACCGACTATGTCAAGAAGACCCCGATTTGGACTCTGACAAAGTGAGTTAAAAAAAAATGCTTGTAATATTATCATCAAATTCTTGGCGTTATTTGATTCCAAATCTTAATCATCTCCTTGCATGTTTTGCTAACCATGACCAGTGCATCATCGACAAAACGATAACGGCGAACCTCCGCATCTGTACCAACCCCTGTTGTATTTCTTACAGGATGAGACGGGAGCATATCTGATTGACAGGGACCCCACTTACTTTGGTCCCATTCTGAATTACCTACGGCACGGAAAACTAATCATGGATAAAAATCTGGCAGAAGAAGGTAAAAACAGATAAAAAACAAATATCTTGCGACTATAGAATCTATGGAAATATTGCTGTTTTAAGAGCCAGTTAAATATTAATGTACACATTTTTAGATATATTGTACAGCATACAGTAGTGAAGCTTTTAGAAAAAAGCTTCACTACTGGCATCTGTTAGCTTTCAGAAAACAAAGTGATCAAGCCATTTGTTTTTCCATTTACTGTGTCAGGTGTTCTAGAGGAAGCAGAGTTCTACAACATAGCTTCACTGGTGAGGCTGGTTAAAGAGAGGATACGGGACAACGAGAACCGCACATCTCAGGTACATGTATGGGAAACCAAAACAATGGGAATGTGTTAATGGGTTGGGAATGGGATGAGTGGATGATTTGCAATTGGCAATTGCAAATGTACATAAACAAATAAACAGCTTGATTACTGCAGGGCTCCAATGTCCACTTATTTTTATTACAACTGCTACTTATTACAACTGCTCTTCATCAGACTATGTGACTAGTTGTGCTCGAAAACGTCACCTTGCTGCAATAAATAAGTAGACATTGGAGCCCTGCAGTGTGCGAGCTGTTTATTTGTTTATGATTTGCTCACTTTCAGCTCAGCACCTGCCCTCTTTGGTTTGGATGTGCGCGCATACTCCTAATTGAAAATATACACCACAATCCAAAGCACATTCTTTTTGTACTGGCTTAAAATGATCACTTGCTTGTGCTTACATCATTGAAAGTGAGTTTCTTTAGTAACATCCTGTGTGCGTGTGTTTGTTGTGTCTGTCAGGGGCCTGTGAAGCACGTGTATCGAGTACTGCAGTGCCAAGAGGAAGAACTCACGCAGATGGTCTCAACCATGTCGGACGGCTGGAAGTTTGAGCAGGTGGGGAAATGGATACTTTTAAGATTTAGGCACAATTGGTTCTTCAAAATGTTCTGTTTCAAGCTTCAGTTTTATGGTTTCTTTAATATAATGGAATTTAGAGAGATCATTTTCAGATAGAAGATAGGTAATCTAATCAATGATTAAGTGAAGTCAAATATCAAGAAAGTGCATCACTTAACAGTAGGGCTGAATGATATGGACAAAATATCCTATTGCAATTATTTTAGCAGATATTGTTATTGTGATTGAGTTTCTACATTTCCTCTTCATGTATCATAAAGCTCTTTCAGTAATATACAGTAGGAATACATTTACCCAGTATGTAAGAGTAACATTATGAGATTACATTGTCTTCTGTTGGATTTCTCAGAGATTATCAATCTCCTTGTATTATATGGACCTAGTATATCTGGGGATGAGTGAAGCATGTAGGTCTTCTCAATCTTGCTTTCTTTCATTTATTATGTGTATTTTAAAACAATTTAAATTCCCATATTGCGGTCTTCGCAACATGGATATTGCATTCTTTCATATTGTGATATCAATATGAAATCGATATATTGTTCAGCCCAATCAATCCTTTATGAGAATATATTTTTCCAACTTTTGCAACACATTTATTGCATCACATGATGGCTACCAGCTGTTCTTTCAGAACATTTTCCAGCCAAATAGCAGTACCACCAGACTAGGAAGGAAAGAGTCCGGTCCGCTCAGCTCTAGTCAAGGAAATTCATGGAAAAATCAGTGAACTTTACATTTTCCCCAATGGAGGCCACCTCATCATACCATCTCTCATACATTTTCTCGTCTGCCCCCCTTCAGCTTATAAGTATTGGTTCCTCTTATAACTATGGCAACGAGGACCAGGCCGAGTTTCTATGTGTAGTCTCCCGGGAGCTCAACAACTCCACCAACGGCATTGTCATCGAGCCCACAGAGAAGGCCAAGGTGAGTGATCTGCAACGTGACTCACTTTAATTACCTTCTCAGATGTTAGGAGGAGGATGTGAAAACCAGTAATAAATCCAGTTTCGGTTTGAGATGCTGTTCGGCGGGGGTCATTGGCTCCTTCTGACCCGGGTTTTTTTTCCCCCTGCACCCTTGCAGATCCTTCAGGAGAGAGGCTCACGGATGTGAAGAGACGAACCCTCGCATTCTGAGCTTCTGAGCTGAATAACAGAAAAACCACTTGACATTTCTCCAGTTTTAGCCATGGTCCATGAGTTCACCCCCTCCGCCTCCACCACCTTCACCGCCACCCCCGTCCTCTGGTGTGCCTTTCCACAGCGGGGGGCTCTCCCATGCCCCCTCCCCTACAGTGCTGCAACACAATTCCCGCCTGCATCCCCATTACTCCTCTTCCGTCACAGGCTATAGAACATTTTGGGGGGTGGGGTTTGAAAGAGATTATCAGAGAGTATTATTCCTCATAGCGGTTGTCATTTCGAGAGGGCTTTTGATGGTCCTTGCCATGGTGATTAAGGCTGCAGCCCTTATTGTAGCCTCACATAGTGGTCAGTGGATGGACCCTCGGCACAGAGCTAAGTCATTATCATCGTTATCATCACACCATCACAACATTAATAAGACAGGACACTTCCTCTCCCTTGTATGTGTGGCTATATCGACTTGGCAGAAATCTGTGACCATCTCCTCAGGACTCTCAAAGGACATAAAAGAATGAAGACATCTACACTGACTGAGCCTCCCACGTTCCCCGAAGTCACCAGCGGGGCGAGCCGCATCGGGCCCCGGCCTCCTCCTCCCTCTCTGCCCTCCCATCCTCCTCGGCTGACGCCTGAGGCAGGTCACCACACAATGCACCCGTCTTAGGAGACCGGAAGTTCAGAGGTGGAGATAAGACGGAGGAGTTGCAGGCAGCACGTCGCTCGGTTTGCTCTGTCTCTCCGCTCTCTTAGATTCTTTAGACGGAGGACGAGGGAGGGACAGATTTTCATCTGACAGAGGCCCCACCTCGGTCCACCACTGTGGCAGTGCTGCTGGCGCTGCCAGTGCTGGAAATCCCACACTGTCTCACTCCTCCTGTTCCCCTCTGGCTTGAGTTCAGCTGTTTTCACAGGGAGGGTGCTTCTTTTTTCCACAGCTGTAATTAGGATATTTTAGGGCAAAAGAAACAAATGACTCAAAAGACTAAACTACACCTGTATACAATTGTCAAGGCATGTGAGGAATCTATATAAATCTATATAGGCTACATGATGAAATTATATGAAATTGAATGCAAACGGTGTAACTAGCGTTTTCTGTATCATAGTTGTTATATATTTGTGTATTATGGTGAGTAATTCTATTTAAATGAGGGGGAAATATCAATCTTCATAACCAGTTTGAGAGTTTTTTCCTCAGTGACAAGGGTATCAGTTTGCGTATGCAGTGCCTCTCTGCTTTTTGTCCACGACTGAAATATCAGAATTCCCCACGTTTTTTGAGCAACGCATTTTCTGTGGCGTTCCTCGAAAACCTCTCAAACCGTTAATAATTTTACTCTTAAATATCTTTCTTTGTTCTCCTGCATATCTTAAAATTGTAACTAGAGCTAAAGGACTTGATATAAACTAGAGGAAAGCTTGATATTTAAATGTTAAACGATTGGTCACGTGTCCAGAAATCGTGGTCCTGTGGGAAGTAGTTGGACCGTTGCCAATCTGTATGCCGCCTCAAAAACTGAAGCGCCCGTTTTCTCCCTGGCCTTGTCTCGTTCTCATGCCAATTTCCACTCACTCTGCAGCTGCATCTGTTGCAAATGTTAAACTTAAACAATATACCCAAATGACTGTGTTGTCTCACATTTTGCAGCATGTGTAGCAACTGTGGCGCAAGCTGAAATGTACTCCTCGCACTTCATGCGCTAAAATATCTGAGCCTACATAATCACAGATACTTTACATAATTCAGCGTGCCAGATGGGAGGTGTCTTCAGCTTTCTGAGCTGTATTGGCAATTTGAGATGGAGGGAAGGCTTCATTTCACGTTATGTGACATTTTTCTGTGCCAACAGATGGATACCGACTTGTTTCAGTGTATTTCTCTAGCACTTAATATTAAGTTGCTCTTGTATCTACGCAAAAGTGCTGTTTTTACTCTTGTAGCAACATTGAGCCAATGTCCACAAAAGTAATAGCTTTTCAAATCAGTTGCAAGAGTATTGAATGATTTCTTTTATACACACAAAAATGTAACAACTTCTATTCAATGTGTGCAACGACCAAAATAATGAAACTTAGTATTTTGTGTAGTACTATGTGACTACTACATCTTACTAAAATATAGTCTAAAAATATACAAATAGAATGTTGTTACTGATGTAATTACAGCCTTGTTGCACAGGTACAAGGATGACTTAATGTAAAGGTTAACCCATATTTACACATATCAGCTGGAGAAGCTCCCATTGTTACTCATTGTGTGATTTGTGAAAGACTGAAAATGTTCTCTCATTTTATCTATGTACGTTAATCTCTCGGCCCCTAAAAGCAAAGGGGAGTCCAATCCTGTGATATCACCCTTTTTATTTCACTGGTGTTTGGAAAAAGTTGATCCACCATCCTGTATACAAAAAAATATATTTGGTGCAGTTATGTTATATCAGCATGAACAAGAAGAATGCGTTTCAACAAAGAAGAAGAAAAAAAACCTAAAATCCTGTACCTTCGTCACGTTCCCTGACCGACCGTGTTCAGGCAGGCCTCGGAGCTAAAACTCTGTTGATGCAGTTATTTCTTTTTTCCTATGTGAGTGTGTGTTGTGCAGTTCTGTTATTCTAAGAGATGAGCGGGCCACACGTGTGCTGCTAAGAACGCCCAAACGTCTCCCTTGGGGGCGGGGGGGGGGCTTCTTTCCTCCCGTTTCTGGGCCTTTTTTCAAAGCACCTGGGGTGTTCCATTTCCCTCTGTCTGTGTCCAGTGTTGTGCCTTTGACCTGTGTTGTGCACAGTTGTTCTCCCCTCTGTCACGAGGTGCTTGCCATTCCTTAAGAAAAAAAAAAAAAAGAAGAAAAAGAGCCAGAAGGCACCCGACGTACCTGTATAATGTGGTCCTTAGCTCGGTTGCTATTGTTTAGTGTTTCAGCGAGAGGCACGCCCCAGAAGAACAGACTTAACCCAAGTCTATTCTCTCCACATGGTTATTTGTTTTACAATGCATACTGTTTCATTGAAAAAGCTTAGGTTTAACTCCTGCTTCCTTTGTGCCAATGCTATTGAACTTACTCTACCAACAATACCCGAAGCTTCAAGTTTTTGTCTGCATTCCTCTGCTATTGGTCTATTCAGAGACATATCCACTCATGGCGTGGTTGATATTGTTGCGTTTATACCACAACCAAACAGGAGAGAAGCAGGGAGCAGTTGACAGCAGGAAGTGTAGTCAAAGCAGTGTTTCCTCTGCTTTTATCTTAGTAAAAATCCATCAGTGCATTTTTTGGGGGAAAAGAAGAGACTGATTTACTCACCTCTATTTAGCTTTTTACCCTGAGTTGCATGTTTGTTTGGAGGCAACTGAAGCCCTCTACAATGATCCCATTTCTAGACGTGTTTAATTACCTTTCGAAGCACTTACTTGTCACCTTTGTGAACCCGAATTGACCTTATTTTGATCACCTAGTTGAACCTCGCAGTGTGATTACCTTAAGATTTGTATCAAACAACGTTTTCTGTAAGAAAAAAAAAAAAGTATGTTCGACAATTTGTTTTCACTGTCACCTGCACCAGATAGCCTACAGATATGTGCAATGTTAACAAATCTGCAAAAAAAAAAAAAAAAAAAATCTCTCGTTTCGGCACGTGAAAAACATGAGAGCATGCATTGTTCTAGAGATTATGATGTTGTGTACTGGAATTTGTCTGACCTCTGTGTTGGTGCAAACTATGTGATGCATGGTGGAAGAGAGCAGGGGGAAGGCATGGCTCTGTGGTAGCTGTAGATTTCTTGTGTGGAACAGTTGGTCTACAACTAGACGTATTCTCTAATCACACGTTTTGTTTCTATGTTGTTTTGTATCCTGTCATGCCAATTTAACTTAACGGTAGATAAAGAATAGCTAGTTTGAACATGGATTAACCAAATTAACCAACCAATCTAAGACTGCAGACCCTTACCCTGAATATAGCATTTTACTCTACCCACAGGTCCACACACACAAAGTAAATAATTTTTTTGATTCATGGCTCACTTTGCCAGTTAAACTGTAAACACCTGCATGCGTTTGTGGACATAAACACTTGTGCACTCATTTAGACGTATTGAAAATGTCATCTATTAACAGTTATTTTGAGTGTGTTCATTTATCAACAGTATTGATGTCAAATGTGAATATTGTCAATGGAGACTGTGGAGAACTGTTTGGAAGCTGATAAAACATTTTCGTCTGATTGTCTTTTCACTTTTATTTATTTTATATTTTTGAATTTTGTCTACCAATGCTGTTTCTTCAAATGTAACAATTTTAACAAAACCCAGTCTGGTTTTTAATCATAAAATGTGTCTGTGTTTTAAAATGTGTGTGACTCATTGACTGTCTGATCATTAAGCTGTGTATAAAAACAAAGCCTTATACATAAAAGCTCTCCTTACTGTGGGTTAACAAAATGGTGAATCAGATTGGACATATTAATAGAGGTTTTTCAGGTTTGTAATGTAAGTAAACTCAGCTTTAGTCATAAGTCCCAATTGTCCCTGTCTAGTGTACAGTTTTTTACAATTGGTTACATGCATTTCTTAATACTGAGTTTACTTCTTCAAAACCTGTCACACAGTTCTCTGTGCCAACATGCAGCTTGGCACAACAATTACAGTTTTTTACAATTGCTAACAAGCGTTTACCTATACTTAACGGTACTTTTTCTAAACTCTTAACACAGCAACACACCTACATCACACAGTTAGTCAAATAGTTCATTTTCTGCTCAAAACCACATTTTGTTCCATACCAATAAACCTTTCAAAATGCAAAAAAACTTTCTCTAGATACACTAACTATCAAAACACGTTCATAGCACAATGACTTAGCACAACGACACAACAGTTGATGGCCTTACAAAAACTGCATTACTTTTCATGTTTCGGTTCTACCTGCATACAACTGACAATATGAAATTCATTCTTTTTTATAATTCAGTTTCCTTTTACTGTAAACCATTCTACATTTTTGGTTGAGTTGAATGTGCATTTTCGGCAACATACTATCTAAAAGTGAACGAGTCATCTTTACTTGACGAATGTATAGTAGAAAAAAAGAGTAAGTGACAAAATTGCTGCAGTAAAAGCTTTACAGTATTAGTAACATGAAATTGCTGCCAGTGATCAACAAAAAATCCAACATAGCTTTTGAGCTGCTGTTGTTGCAGAAGTAGAGGCTTAATATTATATTTAAAATGGCAATTTCAAAGATCTCAGAAGAAAGTTAATTCACTATCTATCGCCAAATGAGGTAACACAATGGTGATTGAGCCTATGGCCCACTGCTGAAAGTCCTTGCGTTTGCAGTATTATGAGTATTACAGTTTTTTACAATCGCTAACATCCTTTTGTGCAATTAGTCACATATTCAAAACTCTAAACACAATTAGCACAACATCCGTCTCTTGTGGACTACACCATTAACACAATTCATGTTGTTTTCACACAATATGCAGTCAATTAACACATTTCTAAAATGCTTAAATACAAGCTTACCCAATACCAAAATTCTGGATCTTTCTTGTCTTATTTACAAATGTGTGCACACAGCATAATAATGGCATCTCTTTATAGAATGTACTACACTATGCTACAGGAACGAGTCAATTTAAAGGGTTAATTCAACTTGGGCCACTCAAATAACACCTGATATGTGTTTATAGACACTTGTACTCTGAAGGCAATGTGAATTTCACCTGGCCCAAGTTGAATTAATCCTTTAAGTCATACCTTTAACGTGTACTATTAACAATACTAATGGCAATACTATGAAATGGAAATTCAACTAAATTCACCTTGAAGTGACATTACTAGTGTCTACCGGGTGTTATTTGAGTGGCCCAAGTTTATTTAACCCTTTAAGTCACTCCCTTAATGTGTATAGGTAACCATACTAATTGGCATATGTAAACCATTTGCTCTCAATTTTGAATTCAACTAGGGCCAGGTTAAATTCACTTTGAGGTGACCATGTGTCTGTAAGTGTCCATAAACATACAGTATCAGGTGTTATTTGAGTGGCCCAAATTGAATTAACCTTTTAAGTCACACCTTTAAAATGTATAGATAACTATAGTTGGTAATATTTACTTGACAGTACAAGTGTGTGTGTGTGTGTGTGTGTGTGTGTGTGTAAAACCTGCATGTACAAATCATTACAGATGAATAACTATTAAATCAAAACAACTTTTCAAAAAATGAAATACAAAAGAGTGAAATGAGTGTATTTCTTAATGTATGCACAATTTAATGAATTGAATTTGTTTTCATATCGTTTAAGGGCGAATACTTTGTTGATCCTTCACTAAACAAGTCTGTGACACTGTATCACAAAGAGGCTCTCTGACAGAAAACGAATTATTCAATCAAAACAGTAAAAAACATATTCTGAATGTAACAGACGACAGAACAACGGCTGAACTGAAAACTGAGGCTAGTTGCGTGAATAAGGAGCTATCTAGTATTTTTAAGGTGGACCGGAAAAATTCAAATAAGGCGCTCTGAATAAAGAGGCAACTTCAGCCTCGTTACGTCCTGACCCCGCCCACCGTCACCACAATGTTGCTCCAAGGCACAAACCCTGCCGCTTGTTTTCATGGATGAGGTAGACGTGTACCAAAGAAGCGACGAGGCAATGGATGCAGCCCATAATCAATACACAAAAAGGTGAGGCGATTTGTGGCCTTTAGATTTACGAATGAATAGAAGAAACGCTTGTGAAATGTTTAACTCGCTTCCTGTTTGTGTAGAATCTGCTGAGCCAGTGTTGTTTAAGATATTAATCTAGTTATTTGTTCAGACTCAAATAAAAATACTGGTCGTGAAGATGATTATAAATAAAACATTTTACAACAATGTTTTCTTTAACGAGAAGCAACTTAATTGTGATGTAGTTATTACAGATTTTAAAATGAACAAGACTGGTTCATTTGGCTGTGGCGAGTGTCCGTTCAGTATGAAGGTGTAGCCGCGTCTAGTTTGGGTTCAGAGCCATAAAGAGAGACGTGTTTGAACCATAAAGAGAGACGTGTTTAACCCATAAACGAGTTTTGAGATATTAGGTGCCACGTGGATGAATGTGAAAATAATGTGTAGTTGTTTATTTGGATTTCTATGCGTAAACGGATATAACCAGTCTGTAGGTTAAGCACCAGGAAATCTGACAGTAGTCTCATCCGCTCATGGGCTGTTCAAGCCCCTGTTGTGAAATATACTGAGTCTATTGAGGAGTTATGGGGAAAGCAGACTCGGATATTTCCACAGAGGGCCATTCATTCGAAGGTTTTCTCAAGTACATGTAAGTTTAATACTAGCCAAGTATTTCCCCTCCTTCATCCTATGCTTGAGGGCCAACAGTAATAATACAGCTACATAATGCCTTCCATACAACTGGAAGGACGTGTCTTTATAAAGTATTTTTATGAACTGTGTTGCCATCTGCCATACGTTCAAAATCAATATTGCCTTAACAAATACACAAATAACACTGACTCCCGGCAGGGAGACAACCACATTTCTTACATATTTGCTTTTTTTTTTGTTCTAGGTATATGTAACGGTTGCGGGAATTACACTGACATGGATGATATCAGTAATTGTATACCCTGGAGAGCTAGCACAGGAGCACTGCTTGAGCCGCTCAACAGAAAATGACAAGTGAAAATGGGATAAGAGACAGCAGTCTCCACATGGAGACCACCAAGGTCCCTGAGCAGGGAAATGGTGTGGAGCAGGAGACGGTGGGAGAGTCCGTCGACTGTGACTCTGAAGAGGGGAGAAAAGGTGGCCATGAACCCCAAGACTCCATGCCCATGTCGGGGGCGGTCACGGCCCCTGATGGTGGTTGGGGCTGGGTGGTGCTGGTTGCTACCATCCTGGTCCTGGCTTTGACTCTTGCCTTCCCCTCCTGTGTGGGAATCTTCTACATGGACTTGCAGAATGAGTTCCATGCCACCAACAGCGAGACCTCCTGGGTACCTTCAATTATGACATCAGTGCTCCATGCCGGAGGTACTGTATATAAACCAAGTCAGGCAGGGCATTAAAACACCACATATTTTAATTGAAAACGTAAAACCATGGTGTCTCCTTCATCAGAACTTCATCCTTCATCAGAACCTTCAGCAAGTTTGCATGCATACCAAGCAACTCAGCAGAGCAATCAAAAACAGCCTTCCTCCTATCTGCTTGACAACCCAGTCAGTCTTGACTCTTATTGGCACATAAGGAAAAGTGTTTGTCTGGATTCAATCCCACATCCTCCACACCAGTAAAGAATCTACCAATATAATTGACAATAATAACAATATAAGTTAAAACTGAGTCGAATTTCTTACTTGTTAGCATATATCCCATATATTTGTTTGTGTTATTGATGCAACATGGCATATTAGTGTGTTTATGTCTTTCATGTTGTTAAATATGTAACTACCACTTGTGTATAATGTAGCCCATAATTGTCTGACGTTTACGTGCTCTAAACTAAATATTTATGATTTGCAAGGCTTCCGGTTGGAACACGCTGCAACGTGTCTTGTTGGTTGTTATGGGGAGGCCTAGCTGGGCCTAGTTTTTTCAGTTAGTGCTTTGTTTTCCTATTGCATCACAGCAAAGTTTCCTCCAGTTGAGTCGGCTAAATGTTTAATACTGTTAGTGAACTAAAACTGTAGGCTTTTTAAGACTCAGCCTTTGAAGTGCACAATTTACAGCTGCATTTTCAGTCTTCCTGATGGAGATTATATATGAGAAAGAGTAATGAGAAATGGGAAGGTGCTAACATAAGAATTTCACTACACTGAATAACAACAATAATGGTTTACTGAAACAAACTACAATAAGATTTTGTTCCAGAAACAATTAAATAAATCAAGGAATGAATTTGAATTTACAGATTCAAGAGCCCAGGTAGCCTGGGAACCAGACAAATCTGCGAGCTCATGTTGTATTTGCTCTGGCAGATGCGTCTGGTCCCCCTCCTGTTCACACAGATTTCCAACTGGCCTGACTTGGGCCGGGCCAATCACAAAAATAATAAGCCCAAACTTCTCAATTTCAACATTGTTATTTATTTAGAACATTATGTGTCCTCAGGTTAGTCGTGTTGCCCTAGCCAGCTTTGCATTTTGCATTACAAATATTGCAGTGAGCGTTGTCTGACTTTGTTGACTCATTGTGGGAAGCTATTGTGCAGCATCAGGATGCATGTATCAACTCAAAAACGTCTGCTGGCATGTTTACACTGCTCACTTGACTCCAGGGGTGGATCTAAATAAATGTTCATGGGGTGGCAAGAGGGTGGCATGGAGACTTTAAGGGGTGGCAGCTAGCGTGGCCCATTTGGGATCACCACCGCATGCTGAAGACAAACACATAGGCCTACACACACTAATACAAATTGTTTAGTAATTTCTGCCAGTGCATGACTCTAAACTCCTCCCAAGAATTTGGGCACCTGTATCATCTGAGGTTTACACAGCAGAGAGGAGCGACAGAGAGGTGCCACAGGGGAGGGGAAAAGTGAACTGTAAGCAAATAGGGTTGTTGGTTTAGGAAAATGGCCTTGCCACTTCTGTGTAAGCCTTTGTCCTTTCATGCTTCAGTATGTATTTAACAAATTGTTTAAGCATTACATTACATCTACAGGTCCCCTTTGTAGTGTGTTGGTGGAAAGAATTGGTTGCCGAGCAACAGTCATGTTGGGCGGAGTCCTGAGTGGGGTTGGAATGGCTGCTAGCTCGTTCACCCATTCCATCAGTGAGCTCTACGTCACTGCTGGGGTTATTACAGGTGTGTAACTAAGATAGTCATACAGAAATACAGTCGCACAACTGATGGTGTTCTTCTTAAACATGGTTGTATTTAGTGAAATTAAAAAGGTTAAAATTAAACGCATCCCAGATCTCAAGTATATAAGACTGCAGTATGTAGTGCAGTGAAACATTAATCTAGAATCTTCACTATCCTATACAAGAAACACTGAACTGTTCTACACATCTAATCTAGTTTCTAATCAATAAACATCTTGTAGATTTTGACCACTCTGAACCTTCTGCAGGACTAACGGTCTTCTTTTGGTGTTACAGGACTGGGATTCTGCTTCAGCTTCCAACCAGCCGTGACAATCCTTGGGCACTACTTTGTGCGTCGACGTGCGTTTGCCAACGCCATGTCCTCCACAGGAACAGCACTGGGCCTTTGCACTCTACCAATTCTGGGCAACTACCTTCACACAGAGCTGGGTTGGCGGGGAAGCTTCCTAGTTTTGGGGGCTGTACTGCTCAACTGTTGTGTATGCGGAGCAGTGATGAGACCCCTTGAGCCCCTCAAGAATCGTGGACAATCCCTGATGAGCCAAGAACCCCCTGAGTTGCAGGAGAAGGGGAGGAAGATGAAGGGGAGGGTGAGGACAATGTTGGACTGCCTGGTAGGTGCCCTGCAAAAACACATGGCTTTTGACCTGTTCAGAAGGAACTTGCGTTACCGTGTGCTCGTCATAGGCATCACATGGATGATGCTGGGGTTTGTGGTGCCATTGGTGTACTTGGTGCCCTATGCCACGGCCCACAACATGGAACAGGGCCGGGCCGCACTCCTCATCGCCATCCTGGGCATCGTCAACATCGTGGTGCGGCCACCCATTGGGGTCCTCTTCAGCTTGCCCTGGTTCAAAGGGCGACATGTGTACGTGTTTGCCTCAGCCCTGTTGGTAAACGGGCTCAGTAACAGTATCTGCTGCATCGGGCCTGGCTTCTCTGTATTACTGGCCTATGTGGTGACCTACGGGCTCTCCATGAGTTTGGTGGGGTCTCTGATGTTCACTGTCCTCATGGATACGGTGGAGATGAGCAGGTTCCCGTCAGCTCTGGGCATGCTTGCCATCATGGAGAGCATTACACTGCTCATCGGGCCTCC
>OMKK01035408.1:0-16013 GCA_900302305.1 Polymixia japonica | reverse complement strand
TAATATTAATAATAATAATAATAATAATAATATTCATGCATTTGAGAAGCGCTTTTCAAGAGACTCAGAGACACTTTACTGAAAAGATGTAAAAAGAAGTAACAACACTTTAGTAAAAAATACTTCTTAATAATAGTGAAAGTAAAGCAAAAGGAGGAGTAGAAGAAAACAAAACAAAAAAATGACATAAATGCTGGAGGTGTGATGCTTCCTGGTTGTGTCCTACATTAGACAGCTGCGGCGCAGGGAGCAACACTCGCCAGACTAAGGGAAAAGACCAGAATCCCCGAGGTGGGAGCCGCCGGACGGCGACGGTGACAGCAGGGCCGGTGCGATCTGTCAACTACGCCACATTAATCCTCATTGCTCCCCACCTTTCCTCCGCCCTCCTCCGTCTATCTCTCTGTCCCCAGGAGAGCGGTGCGAGCTGTCGTCCCGCTCCGGACGCTGCGCGCCCGGCGTCTGCAGGAACGGGGGCACGTGCGTGAACCTCCTGGTCGGCGGATTTAAGTGCGAGTGCCCCCCGGGCGGCTACGAGAAGCCGTACTGCGAGATGACCACCCGCAACTTCCCCCCGCAGTCCTTCCTGACCTTCAAGGGCCTCCGCCAGCGCTTCCACTTCACCCTCTCTCTCTCGTAAGTACCGCGACCTCCCTGCAACAAGTCACGCGGTTTCCGCGTGATTCAGCCACTCGCTCCCACTCGTGCCGCCACACCCTCCCTCAACATTCTGTGATTCACTCTAATTACCCGCCCCCGACATCCCACGTTTGCATACATACTCTCTGACTTTCACCTTGATTAAAGCGTGGCTTTGCCCCTCCCCCTCGCATTTATGTAACCATAATGGTGTTTCATAACGATAATGGAATCACTTAACAGCCATCTTTTGTAAAGGTCCTTTGACATGAAATTACAGTATCTGTGCTGTAAATACAGCGCGCCGCTATAGAAATGCATTAGAGCCATACATGTTATGCTAAGTGTATTGATAGATGCCTGAAACAAGATGAACGATTGTCCCACATGCCAAGGACCTGGTGTTGCTGGAGAGGAGCCTTGCATAACAGAGGGCATGAATCACCGACCCAAGGGTCTGATCTTATTACAGTCAATGCCAGTGGTCACTTTAAGATGCGAGTCAGCGCTTGGCCTATTTCCATATTGTCTTTCTTTTTATCAAATTGACGCCGTGTGTGTGTGTGTGAGCGGGTGTGCGTATGGATGCGTGCGTGTGTGTGTGCTTTTCAAACAATGGATGCTGTCATCCAGTGTACCTGTGTAGATATTTTGCCATAAACATCTATGTTTGCCTTACACCCAGTCATTTACAGTTCTTCCCAGCTAGTATTAGGAGCCAGGTACAGGTAGGCAAATTGCACTTAAGCTTTCAATCTCTGACAGGGCCTTTGTTGGCCTGTTGGAGGTGGGTGTGGAGGGGGAGGTGCTCTGAAATAAGCAGATGAGCTGTGAATACTGAACACATGCAGACACAGCGGGACCTCCATGTTAATAAAAGTCGGCCAAGAGCTCGAGGAAATACGCCGTCTGATGAAATGTAAGCAGCAATAAAAGCACTCCATTCTGTGTGATATCCATCACAACAAAGCATCACCTCTTGGATGATATCACAGAGAAGGTGTCCGACCATTCTGCTTTAGTTATTGTGATGCGTGTCACCTTAGACGTGCTTGGCTGGAGTTACTAATAATGGACGGTAGTGAAAACGATATACCTTTTGTGAGCTTTATGGACGTGGCCTTTCTTTAAATGAGGCTCAGATGGCAGTCTTTTTGGCAGAGAACTGCTCCGACCAGTTTTTTTTTTTTTTTTTTTAAAGCGCCGGTCTACATTTCACTAGCGGGTTGCAGAGCTGTGAAGTAGCTGGTGTGTATATAGGTGCCGGAACCTTGAGGCAGGTGAGATCAACAAGTACCCCCGTTACCTGAGCCAGCACCGATCAGGTTTCTGCCGTGAACAGCATTTCTAATGAGGAACGGCTCACGATGTGGGTCTAAATTAGCGAGCCTCAGAGAGACACAACTCGTTATGAGTCTCATTCTATCACAGCTGTGGCCTCCGGCATACAAACTGAGATTTAATGAAAAAAAATTTAAATAAATGAGTAAACGGCTATTGGAATCGAATATTTGTTGCACAGATGACATGCGTGTGGGGTTCAGAAAAATGCTTTATCTGTCTTATCGAGGTTGTAAAACGGCTTTCTTTCTTTTTCCCCGCTCACCACTGTACACATTGCGATACATAGCGTGCCATGACACTGTTCTACATAAGGACGAACTGGTTTGTTATTTTTACTGATGGGTGCCTAATGTGACATGCAATGATGCCAATGGAGTCAGTGTTTAATTCCAGCTGATTGCTCTCATAGTTCAGAGGGCTCTGGGGGCAATGTGGAGAATCCTTTTAAATAGATACATCAAAGGCTAGAAGACGAAGCCAGAGCTGGCAAAGAATAATCACCCTAGATGGTATTTTCCATTCCATTGGGTTTTTAGTAGCTTTTAGTGTTTTGTCTGTGTTTTGTCTGTGCCATGATAATTAGCTGGAGCATGGGGGTTTGAGTTGTTTGTTCTCTTTGCTGCCTTCTGAGGTCATGATTATCATTTTTCTCAGTAAGCAGGTCAGCAGCGGCGTGCCCCCTGGCTACGCTCCAGCTCAGGAATACTGCAAAAACTGCATTAAATACAATACACCCCCCACCTCCCGAAGGCAGAAGAAAAAAACTCACAAGATACCCCAGGAGAATCTCTAGATATCGTGGTTTGAGAATCGCAACCTTCTAAAAACAAACCCTTAGTATATCTGATAATAATGATGTTTGCACGCATCTACGCTGATGATTAAAACTCATGTTATTTACCCAACCTGACCTTAAAGTAGTTGAACTGCTGCATTGGACTAATAACTGTTAATGCAATAACTGTTAATCAGTTTAACTCTAATTATGTTAAATTACTAACGTGAGGTCAGTTTATTTGGAATAACTGTAAATTAGTCCCATTGATGCATCACTAGGTACCATCTTTATGTAGTCACTAGATGGACAAGGCCATAAATACCAATATGCCCCACAAATGAAGAACGGATGTCCCTCGGTTTACAGACGTACACAAGACATTCATAAGACGTTCATTGTATGGTCCTCCATCAGTGGGAGATGGATACTGGTAACTCCTGTTGTTGGTCCTGTCACATATCCCAGTGAGTTAATTTTACATTGGAGGTGGATCAAATTTACATCCACAGTTCCACCCATGTTTGCATCCAGTTTGACACAGTTTAAAAAGTGTGCTGTTTTTAAACCACGTCTTCTCAACACATTTGAATCCCAGGTGAAGGCGTAGAATTGGCAACACGGTCCCTGTGTCAGAACTATGTCAGAACGGTGCGTTCAGATGTATTTAACTGTGCATTGTTATGCGGGTAACAGGCAACACACTGGCCCGGGTGTTTCGGTCTCGCCTTCAGATGTAAAAACACAAATCTGAAATTGAGGTTGCGGTTACAGCACTGGCAGCTGTCATTATTCTCCTCCGCGAGAAACCGTGGTTCTGAAGCTATAGATGTCGCCGCGCTGAACGGTGTCTTCCTCTCTGTGTTTGATGTGTTTCCTTACGCGAAGTAATGTGTTTGCTTGTCCCCGCTCTCCCGTTTTGACATTGCCCCAGTTTTCCGTTTCTATCCAACGTTAGACTCTTTGATACCTATGCATGGCGTGCAGTCTCTGTGTATGTCATTGATCGCGGCTACGCTGTAGATGTGGTACCGTTCCGCGGTGCTTCCCGCTATCTCGGTCTACGCTCACGATTAACCCCGTTGTCTGTTCAGTGATCTGTGCAAAATCTCAGTGTTCGGTCTTGCCCTCTTCTCTGCGTTGGTGAATCACTGCATTACTGCAATACTGTACCATAGTAGTAATCCAATATGAAGGGAAAACAATGTGGAGACTGTTATTCTTGGGTGTCTTCGTGATACAGACATTCTCTTGAACAGGACACGCTGTTCTAGAGAAGGTCTGAGATCAGAGATCGAACGGTTTAAGGCTCAATCCCCTGCTCTGATTTAATCCCTTGCGCTAAAACCGCACCATTTTTACTGAAGTGCCTTTTGAGAAAGACATCTAGTCTCCCATCTGACTAACGTGACGGACTTGTTTAGCATCAGCCCTACGGTTATGAGGTTGTGATTGTCCATCCTAGTCAGTCTTAAGAATCTAAAAATGTCGCCCAGCCCTTTGCGATGAACCAAACATTAAAAAGCCGAGTTGAAGGCCGGGGTCTGCAAGCTGCGAAACGCGACAGAATCAGGAGATCGGTTTCTGGCTTTTAAATGATCGTATCCTCGCATATCTTTATGTGCCACATTGTCTTTCCACCCACAAAGAGTTTTACTGTGAACTAAAAAGCTATCGACAATATCCTGGTGTGGTATTGAACAGAATCTGCATTTTACTGTTTTCCAGATTTGCCACCAAAGAGCCCAACGGGTTGTTACTCTACAATGGCCGATTCAACGAAAAGCATGACTTCATTGCCATGGAGATTATCAACGAACAGATCCAGCTCACCTTCTCTGCAGGTAGAGAAGTTGTCTGTTTATTATGATCTGCTGCAACCGGTGCAGATCTTTCTGTTGCGTTGACATGAATATTGTATTGAGCACATTGCAGCGTTTGACCTCTTTCATCATATCCCAGGTGAGACCAAGACGACGGTGTCACCCTACATCCTTGGAGGTGTCAGTGACGGCCAGTGGCATGTGGTCCAAGTCCACTACTACAACAAGGTATGAGAACAATAGAGAGTAGGAGATAATTCATTTTCCTTCTCAAAGTGGAAGGATATGTGTGTTAAATATGCATTTGTAGAGCGTGGTTCATGATTAGCTTAGTTTTAGACATGGTTTAGACAACATTCCACACAAACTACTTACTAGACTGGACTTTATTCTATTTTGTAGAATAAGGAGAAACACCAGGAGAGCAGCACTGCTGTAATGAACGGAACACTTTTTTTTTTTTTTTTTAGGGAAATCGGGTCAGACATGATTCATTGCAGAAAACAGATTTAGGTTGCAGGTTGAGCTCATATATGTCTTTATGTACTATGAAAATGAATCATTTACACAGAGAAATAATAGCACTTAGTGTAGAACGCGCTGGGGACAGAATACCCTGAGCTCTGTATGTTGTTGTTTTTTTGTGCTTCTTTGGAACTGCTGCTGTGTCACTCTAAAGAATTACCGTTGACAGGCTGATGATCTGGAAGGCTTCCAGTGAGCCAACTAGACACAGAGCATGGGGGGTGGAAGTTGGGGAGGGGTTGGAACGGGAGCGAGGGGCTAAAATAATACGGCGAGGGGAACATTTTCACAGACGGCTACATATGTTTCGACAGTTATTTGACTGAGACACGAGGGCTTCACGACTTTCTCTATCAATGATTGAAGAATGTGTAGAACTATAACTCTCTTATCCTCATCCTTTCAATAGATTCCCACTCCCTCCCCCAGACCAACACACAGGATGTTACATTTAATTCTATTGAGGAAGTCACTTTGCATCATAAAGATGTTGCCAGGCAACTCCCCCAGTGAGGATATTCTATTCAGTGTCTATGATAACATGGCCATGTCAGATTCCAGCCCGCAGAAGCAGATCTCGTGGGCTATTGGACCAAAAGTATTTCGCTTCCCTGCCAAAAAGGACATTATAGGCTCGTTAATCACTTGTGTACAAATCCCAAAGTCCAGTGAATCCCTGAATCATTTGTTTTTGCGTTGGCTGGGTAGTTTAACATGTATGTGTAAATGTTTGACATATTTAATGGTATACATTCATTAAATGTATACACTATACATTCATTTACTTTTAGGGTTAGGGTTAAGATTAGAGCCAATGGAACATATTTGTTGTTTGTTTTGTTACTACATTTGAAATGTTATGGTTAACGTGTTATGTGTAACACCAGCCTATTTGTTACGCTGACAAAATATTATATATTTAGTCTGGAGAACCTTAAGGGGCCCAGGACAGTAAGGGCCCAACCCCAGGATATTGCACAGTCAGTGTGCTAGTTGAACTAATCCTCCCAATCAAAATTCTCTGCCTCTGCAGCAACGGGCTCGCAGTCCAGATCCTGTGAGTCACTGAGGTAGAAAGATGGCTCCTCCCCCTTGAGGTATCCCACGGTGGCCTAGTCTGGCCTGTCCCTGTCCACAGGGGGTGGGGCAGGATGAGGTGGGGGGCATTAAAGATTGAAATGTGCCTTTCAGAGGAGTGGGGACTGTGGAGAATGGCAATGACCACTGCCTTTGTGTTTGGCTCTGCTTCCTTTGGGACCATGGGCAGTGAATGATGCGGCCCCGGGGAAGGTGCCCCTCTCTCTGTTTTCGAGTGAGGAGAGAAAAGCAGAGCAGGAGAGGACCAAAAGGAGGGTAAAGAAAAGCAGAGAGAAGTATTGACTCGGCCACTGAACGGGGACACTGCGCTTCAGGGCCAACCCCTCTGGTTGCTATGGTTTTCAAGTCAATCTCAGATCCCATATTTGTGTTGTTTGCTGCCATGCTTGTCCTCTGCACCCCTGTCATAGAGGATGACAGGAAACTCATATTCCCATAATCCTCTGTTGAGGCAAGTGAGAACAGTGTTTAATGTAGTCCTGAGCAAATATGTACATTCCAATCAGCTTTGACAGTGCTGGGCTTTGTATAGCAGACAGGCTGCCTGACAGACATTAGCAGACAGTCATTATAGGAGAGTCAACAGCCGTGACTGATGGGAGCTGTAGTTCAGCAAGCCAGGGGCCCCTGGGAGCCATGGCCCACAGTATAGGTCAGTGAAAGGACCAGCGGATCTGGACTGCAGTCTGTTTTGGACCTTTCATAGCAGAGGGAAACCGTGGAAAATAGCGTGTCTGACGATTTCAGCTATGACAATTCCAACAGACATTTCACACCCTGCTTGCTTGTTCCATCGTCAACAAATTTGCAACAAATTTACAACAAATTTGCCTACCTTTGCGCCAACAAGGGTGAACTGACAAACAAAGTCAAAGTTTATAGTGAAACAGTTTCTTTACATACATTATGTCTTACCTCTTTCCAGAATTTTTTGTGGCAAAACAATCTACAGAGAATTAAATCATTACTTAGTGATACACATATTTGTAGTGTACATGGAAAAACAACCGCGTTGCAAGAACTAACGTTCTAACTTGAGTCATAATAGATGCAGGTGAGGTGTCGCCTTCTCTGCCAAAAGGAATAGTGTTCTTGGGCTCTTCTGTATGTCTTAATGTTTGGCCCACATTTACACACAGACACAGTGAGCACTGCCACTGAACTCCTAGCAGCTCCACAATTTGAAAGCGGAATTAATGGCTCATAAGGATATAATCTAATCTACTCAATGAATGCAGTTAGAAAATCATGTGGGACAAATTAAGACGTGGCAGCTGTACCTCTCCGATGCTTTCAGGGGTGATGTGATTTTTTTTTTTTCATGACCTATTCTACAATGGACTTAGATGTTATGTCTGCAATGTCTGCTTGGGGGGGGGTCAACATGCCTTTATCCTCGTAGTTGGGTTTCTTTTCTTAGACACTTTAATTTAAGGGATCAGACGGTCACGGCGGCCCAGTCATAACAGCAGAACAGTGAGGAAATGACCATTCCTGAGGCTGATGCTGGTGGGAACTGCTTTGGGTTTATCTGAAAGGGATGCCTAACATAACCAAACAATAAGAGTAGACACCTGGTGTGTATTCCCAAGCAATCAGCAATGAACCAGTGCAAGACAGGGCCTCGTATCATCGCACAGTAGACATGCTAATTCCTGCTAAATCCCGTCTGACCAGGCGGCAACTCAGTGGTCCGAGTCCGTCGGCAGCGTAGGGCTCCGGGAGGGTGGTCAGTCCTTTCATCACTGTGGCAGCAGCTCACGACACCAGCTTGAACCTATACTTAGGGTTAATATGAGCTCTACGTGACCTCGGAGAGATGGCCCTGCCTGAAAAGAAGTCATGACCTTTATTGACAGGATCATTATTCTCTTCCCCTCAAGCCCCTCCTCCTTTTGTTGCTTCCGCCATTGATTTCTCCGAAAATGAAACGGATCCTTTGTCGGCAGGACCACTGTCCTGTGGAGAGCAGGCCCTTTGTGTGTGTGTGTGCGTGTGCGTGTGGGTGACTGGGGGTGTGTGTGTGTTTGTTTGCCAGCCAGCCAGCCAGCCAATGCGTTTAGTTCTAGCTGTTGTGGTTTGAATTATTAAAATGCCGAGGAGCAGCACAGATCAACTGAATGGGGATGGAACTGTGTGATAGTGTGTGAGTCATAGTGTGTGATGTCATTGTCCCCTTATTCAAAAAGATGCACTTCTGTGCTCACTCTAAAAACTACTTACAGGTTAGTGCAGGTTTAGATTCCTCCGAGTTTTACTGGTGGATCTGAAGTTTTCTTTCAACAAACTTTTTATTGTGTGCAGTATGTTAATGAGAAACCTTCGCAACAAACCCTTTGGAGTCATATATTTATAGGTTCTGAAAAACCAAAAATACTTCAATGTCTTGAAAAATAGTACCATGTAAATACAGTCTCTTTTATTATTTGTGACTCTTGCACAGGCAGTCCTTTTGGGTGCTCTCAAATTAATTCCACATTTCTTCTCTTATCTGTCCATCTCTGCTTAGCTATTTATACTGTGCAGTACTGTACTGTTGTAATACAAATTCTTGGGAATGGAGGAAGTTTATCTTGGTGAAGAGTTATGTAGTTACGTAGTTATGTGATATGAATATGATATGAATGTGATACAAATACTCAGATTGTTTTTTTTAATGCACCAAAAGATTCAGTTTGTAAATATGCATATGTTTACACATCCAAATGCTCTGCATGGTTGAATTGACTGATAAAATCTAAAAATGTTCAAATAAGATCATATGTTTTGATTGTCATTGTGTATTTTGTTTAATATATCCATTTTAATATCTAGTTAGTTCTAAGTCTAAATCTAAGCCTTATAGATTTTTAAGTATCCACATTGGCTCTAAGCATATATACTATGGCTAACTTCAAGGAATGATTTATTATTTTGAACTGAAGCCTGAAGCACATGCCTGAAACAAAGGGAATGGGCTCTAATGTCTGTTGATATTCATGACTCTTACTCCACAGCCAATCCTAAACCAGGCCGGCCTGCCCCAGGGGCCCTCAGACCAAAAGGTTGTTGTTGTGACTGTGGACAACTGTGACACTTCTGTGGCATTGAGATTTGGTCATATGATTGGAAACTACACCTGCTCTGCCCAGGGTAGCCAGTCAGGATCCAAAAAGTAAGCACACAGGAAACAATGTTATGGATGTTCTAATTGACAAGCTGGATAATTGTTGCCAAGATTAGATGCAATAAATGTTTTGCATGGTTTTTCTCTGTACTTTATATACCCCCTTAGTAGTTATGTATTTGTATCTAAACTTGTATCTAATCACTTTCTTTGCCAAACATCATCTCATTAGGAGATGCTGAGTAACCCACTTTTGAAGTTCAACATCCCGAGGGTGTTAGCTAAACTTGTTTTTTTCTTCATTGGGATGTTTATCTTTTTTCTGTTTTCATCTCTGGAGGAAAAAAAATTGAAAAAAAATTGAACACTGCAAAACTGTCTTTGTGATGAATTTTTCATGGCCTCGGCGCCAGTGTCGATGATTTGTTTTTGGTGGAAGCAGAGCAGAACTTGAGCATTTTAACGAGCCCGGCTGCTGTATTCTCAGATCGCTGGACCTGACTGGCCCTCTGCTTCTTGGGGGTGTGCCCAAACTCCCTGAGGACTTCCCTGTTCAGAACCGCCAGTTTGTGGGCTGCATGAAGAACTTGCGTATTGACAACCGACATATAGACATGGCTAGCTTCATTGCCAACAATGGCACTCTGCCAGGTACGTAACAGTACGACCTGCTGGTTGAAGTTGTACCTTTTAAATAACTGATTATCCATTCCTTTACCGCTTACAACCCTATCGTTTTGCAGTCAACCAATCTTTGTTGCTAGAGAAAGCCTTGTGTAATGAAGGATTAAAATAACAGTGACTACGCTGAGCACAGCAGGAAAGTAGAGGCACTGGCAGTGAAATGATCATTTTACCTGACATGAATAGTTTATTACCCTCTGTCTCTCTGCCAGCACAGTAGAATAATAAAAATGGGATAGAGCAAACACAATTTACCTACCTCTCATTTCCGTGTGCTCCCAGGATGCTCTGCCAAAAGACATTTCTGCAACAACAGTCCATGTCTGAACGGAGGGACCTGTGTGAACCTGTGGGGCTCATTCAGTTGTGATTGCCCCCTAGGATATGGAGGCCAAAATTGCGAGAGAGGTAAGTGAGTTCAATTAAACACAACCAGGGTGAGAGCAGCAACACATAAGATGAAGCCAACAAGGTTTCGTCAGCCCCGTGACCCGAGACTGTGAACTTATTATTTATCGAGCCATCGTTACTTTGCCGACATCCGTTATGTCTAAATTAGCCGTCGTCCCTAATGTGGAAGTGTTTTCTCAGTAACAGAAAAATCACTAATGTGGATAATGCAGTACATTATCATCAGTACTGGCAGGATAAGGTGCATGGAGAGAACCAGTGACGCATAAAATAGATGTAGTTAGTGCTTCAATAAGTGGTGTTAGTCATAGAGCCAGTGAATACGTCTTATTTGAGTAATAGATTTGCGGCTTGATTTTTAATCATGCGAGAACATAAAAAGGCTGTTCTGTACACATTGGTAGTTTTTAAGTACTGTATTGTATTTGACATGTTTCTAAGTATCCATTTAGTGTACATGAGGTATAATGGTGCATTAACCATAAATTATTACCACATACGCCAGAAGAGATAACATTTTCTTGAATTTATATTTTTTGAGGGGACAATACTGAACCGCTTTTGGATCATTTGCTGTTTTTGAGTTTACACATTTGTTCCCCCGGAGTCTTTTTTTTTTTTCCCCCCCAATGTACTGCTACTGCTAGCCTTGCTAATTTACAGGTTACAGTGACTTCAGTGAGGTAGAGAGGTACAGAAATGAACCTCGTGAGAAAGACTGGCAAAAAAAAAAAAACCCCCCATCCTCATTTTGGATTTGAAATAAAATAAGCCAAAAAAGAGGCCTTTCTCTCTGAGAGCATTCCATTAGTCACAAAGTAGAGGAGAAGGAGGCTGAGGCAGACGGGGGTTAGATACAGGACAGAAAAGAAAGGAAAGCTTTGGATGAGAAACGGCATCTGGCTTAGAACCTTCATGTGAAGAAAACTGGGAGTGGAACTGAAAAGCATAACGTACATTTCCACGTTACTTGATCTCCACTTGAGATTTAATGAGCTTTGATAACATGAATATATTATAAACAAACATGGTCATGAACAATTTATCGTAGCCATCAAAGGTAATTTTAAAATCCAGCTGTTAAACTATTTAATTTGTGCGATCATTGTTGATGCCCTAAGCAGCCACACATCTGCAGAAGGTCACGGGGTGTAAAATGTAAATGGTTATTTCAACCTATTTACACAATACAATGCATTTAGCGTGTGCTACAGGCCATTCATTTATATTTTTAGTAGAACCTTTCTTTAGCTGTTCTAATATCAAACGTTTCAAGCTAAATAGCGCCACAGCTGCTGTCTCGCTCCTCTCCCCATCCGACGACGACGCAGCGACGATCAGCTTGATTCGTCATAAATAATCGATCATCTCTGTCTGGGTAATTCAGGGTGATTTTCATCATGGTGAAGAGAGACGGCTTAACGAGAGAAAAACTGAACATCCAGCAAATACCCTTTCATGTCTTTGTTTTTTTTTTTTTACTTTGAAAAAGGTGCGGAAAGCTTGTCTATGAGAATGCGCAGGCCGTATGCTAAGTGCACGTATGTGAACGCACTCACACACGCAGGAGTACCATTCAACTGACACTTATCGCAAATTGCTTTATTGAGAAACAACATTAGAATTCAGTGTCACAGAATAACTGAAAGGTTTCCCATGATGTCTTCTCGTTGTTACAATCTATCAAGATGGTCTTTCCCCGCGTGAAGAAAGAGTTGTTTAGTTGCGGCGCGTTGGCCGTGATCTGAAAACATACTGCAGTTGAGACACACGATTTCTGCTGCCTGACTCTGACACTCGGTACTCTGACTCATTGACGACTTGATGTCACATGTCACCTTCTGCGAGATGCCAACCGTTTCCTCGTGTTCTCTGTGTTGTAGTGATGGCCAACCCGCAGCGTTTCCTGGGTAACAGCCTGCTACAGTGGAATCAGGTGGCGGCGCCCGTCACCATGCCGCGGCGCGTGGAGCTCATGTTCCGCACACGCCAGCCCAGCGCCACGCTGCTGCACATCTCAGCTGGCCAGCAGCACAACCTCACCCTCCAGGTGAGAGCATACCTTGCAAGCACTGAAACGCATTCCTTATGCGTGCTTATGCACACACGCACACACACACACGCAAGCACACGCACACACACACACACACGCAAGCACACGCACACACACACACACACACGCAAGCACACGCACACACACACACACACACACACACACACACACGCATGCATGCATGCATATACATACGCGCTCACTCTTCTTGAGACCAGGTTACATCATACATTATTTCGCTCCACAGACAGTATTGCTATTCAGTTGTTACAATGCACAGCAATGTGAATTTATCCCCGAGGCGGAAGCAGCGGGATATAAATAGCTGGAAACTTCACGGAAAATAGGAAACGTTTACCGACGACATCGCACGGGTTGAAATGAGCAGGCTGCGGTTTGCTTCGTGCAAGTTGGAGCTTTCTGGCAAAACACTGAATGGTTGTGAGTCTATATGCATATACAGTAAATACCTTAGAATAGAGGCACTGATCTGAAACTCCTTTGCATCTTAATTCATCATGACTTTTAATCGTTACTTGACCTGAACAATAATCTAACAGCAGAAATTATTTTATTAGAACCATATTAAGTATGGGACTGAACTCGTATCAGAGAGTGAAATGTTGGCTAAGACCAGTGCATGTCAGCATGTGTCTGTAAGTGCTTACCCTGGATCAGGGCTTTATTTGGAGCGAGGCTCCACCTGTTGGCTGTCTGAATATCTGCGTGGAAAATGGCATCGAGACACGCCAAACAATGAGCTGCTCATCCCAACACCTAATGAGCTGGTATTTTCAGGCCTTTGCTGGTGTTATTGTACTTGTCTAGACTGATGCCTCTGATGTTACATAACTGTCCAATATCTATTTCTAGCCCACCGTATCTGGGAAGTTTAGCAACGCACTCTCTGCACCTTACTTTAGAAAGAGCTGTCTTTTTTTCCTGTTCATGTGAAGGTGAACTAAACCTCAGAGGTCTTCTTCTCTTCTTCTGCCTGTCATCTGTTAACAACCTCCCACCACCCCGTCTGTTCTCCACCCCGTGTCCCATCTCTCTCCATGTCCTCTCCTGTCTTCCCGTGTAGCTGCGTGGGGGCAGTGTGGTGATGGGCCTTCAGAGGGGGGAGGACGCCACCCTCTCCCGGGTGGAGGAGGTGACGGTGAATGACGGAGACTGGCATCACCTGCAGCTAGATATTAGCGGGTCTGCGGGGGCGGCGGCGGCGGCCCTCCACAAGGCCGTGTTGTCTTTAGATCATGGCCTGTACCTGGTGAGTCATAGTTCAACAACAGATGGCTGCATGTTATATTGCGCTGTGCTGTTGGCTGTTTGCCACGGGTATAAAAATCAGCAGTTTTGCAGTTGGCTAACTTTTGCTTAAATCTATGTGACGTACCTTTCAGGCCAGCATGGAAGTGGATGGGAAACTGAGGGAATCCAAGCTGAAAAGTGTGAGCGTCGGAGGTGTGACCAGGACTGATGGGAGGATACAGCATGGCTTTCGTGGCTGCATACAGGTTTGTCCGACGCCCTCCTCCCTGGCTTTGACCCACTGTCTCACACATTTACTCCCGTAGACGTGTTGTGTTTTCCGTGAAGTGCGTGTATGTGTGTTAGATGTGTGTTTTCCTCCGTGGTGCTCCCCAGGGTCTGCGTGTGGGAGAGATCCTGGGTTTGTCTCAGGCCAGGAAGGTGAACATTGAGCAGGGCTGCAGCGTGCCAGACCCCTGTGGCTCCAACGCCTGTCCTGCCAACAGCTACTGCAGCGACGACTGGGACAGCCACTCCTGCACCTGCCTCTCTGGTCAGTCTGATGTATTACACTCATCATCACTGTGAAATGTGCCGAGAAACCATAACTATCACCATCCTGAAATGATACGCTTTGGTAGGTTACTTAAAAACATTAATTAGTTTACTGATGAAAGGCCTAGTTAAAATTGTAATCAGTAATTATTCAGTCGACTATTCAAAGTCAGTAACATAATCTAATTCCTTTCAAATACTTTATGGATTATTATTTTTAATATTATTATTTGAGTCCAAAATCTATTGAATATGAATTTAAGATGTATATTGTTGTTTTTTCAGTTTACAAACTGAATTGTTTTACATTTTTTGGAATTATATATAACTATCACCTACAACCATTTCGTGTATAAAATCAAGTTTTTTGTAAAATTGTTTGTCTGTAATCTCGTAATTAGATTTTTTTAGATTATTTTTTCTTGTTAAACATGTGATTAGTGCAACAGGCAATCAAACTGATGTCTTTGATCTGTAATCTGACTAGTCGATGTTACTAGATGTTTTCAGTGAATGTAACAGCTATTATAGATTATGTACCATATTATAGGTTATATACTATTGGTTATTATAGGCCTTTTACATATAATCCATTACCTCAAACCCTGCTAACCCCAATATTCAGGCACAAACCTAACCAGGTCCTCCAATTTTCCTTTGCATTATTTTCTCACAGGTTACTATGGCGACAACTGTACCGATGCATGTTCATTAAACCCATGTGAACATGAGTCATCTTGCACCAGGAAGCCCAGCTCTTCACGTGGCTACATCTGTGACTGTCCCAGCAATTACTTTGGACAATACTGTGAAAAAAAGTTGAGTGCTATATTCCTTATTTATATTCATATTTGTATAATACAGTTCCTAGTGTATTGTACATTCTCTGACAGTCATCTGTGTGTATATGCATGATACCTAGTATTGTATCTGTTTTAATTATTCTCTTCCGTTGCTTTAATGTTTCATTGTAATGTAAATGTAAATAGACTAAACTCCCCTAATCGTGTATTGCCCCTCAGAACTGACCTGCCCTGTCCCAGAGGCTGGTGGGGTCATAAGACCTGCGGTCCCTGTGACTGTCAGACAGACAAGGGTTTCGACTCCGACTGCAACAAGACCAGCGGGGAGTGCCGCTGCAAGGTGAGCGCACTGACCTTACAGCGCTAGCTTGTTACCTTCAGCCAGCCGTGACATATGAGGGACCAGCAGTAGAGGTCGGAAGCGAGAGACACAAGCTTATGACCGGAGGGTTGCCGGTTCAAACTTAACCCGGAATTGTTGGGTATGTGGGGACGTGATTGAGAAACCCGCTACCCTCCGTCAGGTTGTTGAGTGAAGTGGTCAGCTAAGCTCCCAACTGCTTCAAGCAGAGCTGCTTACTGGTTGTGCTGGGCAGCTCCCACGTGTGAATGTGTGGAGGTGTATGAGTCTGAAGCATTAAAAAAAAGGCACACATGTTTAAGTCATCCTTCCTTTCTCTCTCCTCCAACCCTTCCAGGATAACCACTACCGACCCGAGGGCAGTGACGTGTGCCTGCTGTGTGACTGCTACCCGATAGGCTCGTTCTCCAGGGCGTGCGACAGGGAGAGCGGCCAGTGCCAGTGCAAACCCGGTGTCATCGGACGCCAGTGCGACCGGTGCGACAACCCCTTTGCCGAGGTCTCCCCCAACGGCTGTGAAGGTCAGGCTCGCACGTTCGATACGCTCGGTGTGTTTTTCAACAGGTACATAAATATTAAACGCAG
>OMKK01035404.1:7860-24173 GCA_900302305.1 Polymixia japonica | reverse complement strand
CTGCGTGCTATTTTATTGATCTCTTGTTTCAACACTAAACAAGGGATCCTCGCAGGTTTTCAGGCAACTAATATGATAAATAACAACTTTCACTCACAGCATCAACAACAGCCTTTGCATCCCCGCTGGAGCAACAGAAGGGACTATCTGAGACACAGGTGTTCATGCTGACTCCGGAAAGTTCCCCAGTGACAGATAGGAGGTAAAAGGAAAGACAGAAAACAACTTCAGCCAAAAGAAAATCAACTATTCTGTCCATACAAGAGATTTCTGACCTAGAAAACTTAATGAGGGTCTGAGGAAGGCATATAGCTGCAATGTCAGCCTTTTGCTGGTTAAAATAAATCTCTGCTTTGCAGGAGGTTGCTCCAATTTCCTCTTTTTCTTTCATCACATGAGGTGGTCTGTGTAAGAAGTATTTTGCATAGTGTGTAAATCATACATTCATCACCTAGGTTCCTCTAATACCGTATCTAGCAGGGCAAGATGCTGTGGATTCACACTATTCTTTGACATTTCTGTCCAGTTTCACTTACGGAGTAATAACAGTTGCTCCATCAACATCAAATGACATAATTAAAAAGTACAACAAATGGCAGTTGTCATAACATGCTGTTTACATAATTGAATATAAGGTTTAATGTTCCTGTGAACTGCTCACCAATTCAACTCGCCAGCATTGCTCTTCTTAGAGATAAGTGCTTTCCAAAACTCATGAGTACTCTTGACTGTTTCAATGGCAAAGTCCTGGAAACACAATTTATATTTCCAATAACTACAAGAATGTTGTTGTCAATTCCATTATCCTACAAGACATTATGGCTTTACAAGTGAAGAATACACTTATATTATATATCACAGTAAAAACTAAGCAAGAAACCAGCATTTTATGCAATTTGCAATTCTTCTAAGTACATTCATGTTATTTTCTTCCATATGCCATCATGAATTACTGGCCTATATTTAAGTGAAAGCACGTTTGTATGCATGCTGGATCTCATCTACTGAGATCTTGTACCATGGAATTGTTTCCCAACAAGTACAAGACATTTTTAAAATTCATATGTTATGTGATTTTGGGGTTTCAATTTGTGCTTTGAAACAATTGTTCAAATTTGTATGCACAAATACACATGAATTCCTTAATGACTTAAGATACACAACTCACATCACAATCAAAGTTAGACAAGTCACAGACCATGCACTATTATGAAATGTAAAAAATGCTCCTGTACAAATATAAGATTGTGTTATGAATGTAAAGGTTTACCCTGTCCTTGAACTCTCCATTGAATGCAAACTGGTTTTCAGGTTTTCCATCTGGGACTTTGTATCTTTTAAACCAATCAAATGTGGCCTCCAGGTAGCCTGGCTTAAGTCTTCTTACATCATCAATATCTGCGCAAATCAACAAAAAAAAGCAGAACTCCAAATTCAGCAGAAACTGTGCTGTAAGTGAAAGCAGCATTTCTGGGAGTATTAAGCAATTGTTGGAGTGTGGTGTCCTCATACTGTTAAAGTCATTGGCTTCAGGGTCCTCGATATTGATAACTATAACCTTCCAGTCTGTTTCTCCTTCATCAATCAAAGCCAGGGTTCCTAACACCTTGACTTTGATTATCTCGCCTCGAGAGCATACCTGAAATCAGAGAAAGATCACTGAAATTGTTGAGAACAGTTGAACTCGGTCAGGGCTATTTAAAGTTCATACTTAGTTAGACCATTACCTTATTTCCAATGTCACATATGTCAATGGGGTCATTGTCACCACAGCATCCTGTGTCACTATCTTTGTGGCCTGGGTCTTCCCATGTCTATCAATGGGGAAAAATATGTGGGTGATGGAACAGTGATTGATCCCTGGTCTCATGCTATTTAAACGAGAGGTAGGAATGACTTGCCTGTGGAATAGCTCCATAATTCCAAATGTATCCTTTGTGAGGAAACACATTAGATACATAACGAAGATCCCCCTTCTTCACATCTTGTTTTAATGGATTCAGAGGATCTTTGGTGGCAATCTGAGAAATAAAATATCCATTTTATCCATTTAATCACATATGTTTAGGATGCTGTTGTGATCTTATCTATCTATCTATTGTATCCAATCCTGAAATGTAAAAATCTTTACACCTCCATGCGCAGATAATTGAATGCAAAATAGTCCTGAAGCATATACATAGCAAAATTAGGTATTTAGCAATGTCTATATGGATGTCTAAATTATTTTTATTTATTTATTTTAGATGAAGTGAACTGCTTATAGGGAGCAAACATAAGGTTTGTGTTGGGTGCTGAGGGAAAACATATACAGTACCTCAATTTTTGCATTCGTCCATCTTGGAATCTCCACAACAGCATGAAAAATATTCTAGAAGGTATCAGAAAGAAAGCGTTGTTATTTCTGGAATGCATTCTCTTTTCTGTGCTGAATAATTTTTCAGAAATCGTATCCCATCGAGAATGTTTGATGCAGATGTATCTGATATGCATCAATTTATTACTGTAATAGAGTAATACAGTAGCAAAGTGAATGTGCCTGAATTTAGAATGAAGCTGAATGACATAATTGCCAACATACTAAAACCCATATATGAAACCTGTGTAAAGCAACGTAACATGTGATGCTCACCTCCGCTTCATTTGCGTAGATGGGTATGTCATGGAATGGAGAGATGTATTTTCCCTCACAACTTTCTATGAAAGGGAGTAATACACTCTTAGTCCAGTCCAGTTTATGTGAATAAATGAAGATTCAATGACTGCAGCAATTAGACCTAACTCATAAGCATCACTGTATATAATTGAGAACTATGACTACTATTGACTACTACGATACACTAGACATGATTTGATTGTGACATGACAACTACCACAGAACACACATTCAGGCAGGGAACATTTCCAGTGAACATACTGTATATGCTATATGTGAAGAGATCCACTTACTAAAAAACACTCTGTATTCCTGTGTATTGGGCCTCCCCCTCTCCTCGATAGTGAAGCTCATGTCTGTTGTGGAGTGAGTTCAAATCCGTCTGAAGTGTGTGGACTGATTCAGGGTGGCTAAGCTGGGCACCACTAAATCTGATCACAGGGAGGGAGGAGTAGGCATGCGCACCTCTAAAACCAAGAGCTACACACAGGGATATATTTAATGTGTGATGTACTGTGTGAAAACAAACGCCGCAGGCGAGACTGTAAAGGCCAAAGGACAGTGCCATTGTGGCTTTTCTTGATGTTGCTTTCATTTACAGAGGACGGATACTGAATTATAATCAAGTCAAATATGGGCATGTGCGGGAACAGTTGCAGTGACTTAGAGTTAAAGCGGCCTTTGAGAGAACCGCGATTGCCCAGAGCAGTAATCAGCAGCCTCACCTAATCTTTCCTTACGGCCACTTCTCCATGACTGCCAGATGCATTCTGGTCCAACGGACAGCTGGGATATGAAGTTACTACCTTCTTATGATGAGTGTTTTGTTTTCCATTTCCCCCGCGTCTTGAGAGCCCTTTCAATCAAACCGGCACACAGAAACAGATGGGGCTGACGATGGGGTGTTAGCTGTAAACCAATTAGGAGACAGGATTAGGTTGGGCGCCCGTGTCGTGACTGTTTGCCTCCTGAGTTTCACTGTAACCATTTCATAATGTACTTATGTTGCTATTCTTAGAAACTTCATGTACAAAAATATCTCATTTGTCTGCTTTGTCTGAAATCCAAGCTTAACTTGATGTAAATTAGGTAAGAATGGTAAAGGTCATAGTAATGAACAGTTAAAAGTTACCAAAGGTCTAGTGAAGTCTAATGCATTTAATTTATGGATTAATTAATCAAATCAATCAATCAATCAATTGAAACTCTGCACAAACAACACATGGCAGTTACAGTAAGACTGTCTAAAACATTCTTTGATCAGATGTTAATTCTTGCAGGTAATTGTTAAAGATACATATTTTCTGCATTAGTAATAGGGAAAATGAATGTGACTTTCTCAGGAACGGATGGAACCAGAATTGGTTTTCTCTTTACCAAACTTTTAAGGCTGCAAAAGCAAAAGCCAAATCCAAGCCAAGCCCTCTTGCATTAGCAGAACTGGCAACAAAGCGCTCCATTTAGCCCACCTCGCTCCCAGACTGTTGTGTAAGGATGTATTCAAGCATCCCTATTGGCTAACCGAACGGAAGAGATTTTATTTAAGCATCAATTCTCTCTCCAAAATCATTATACATACATGGTCATTTACATGTAGAATATTTGTAAAAAGCATGTCATCTGTCAAATTTAGTTGTATCTGTAGCTTTTCTGTATGCAAATGTTGATGTACAAGTACAACTAGCTAAGTACATGTCTTGTTACATTTGTTGACAAATGATAGCAATTTGATCCCATGGGGAGCTTCGCTGGCTGGAGATAGACATGGTGGAGAGATTCATTTTTCTTCTTTCGCTTCCTGCTGAAAATCTTCCTTCAGAAGCTTTTTCTCTCACAGCTGGTAACCTGAGAAAAGAAACACATTTTCTTCTTTTCAACATTGTAATCTACAATTCTTATACGGAGCAATGATGAAACATTGAAACAGCTTCATAGCTCCAAATCAAATCAATTATCAAGCTAATTAAGCCTTTATTCTTAATTCCCATTTAAAGCAAAGAAACCATAATCAAATAATCGTAATTGGTAGAGGGGGCCAACCTGTTGGGTTGTCTGGGACATCTTAAATGATAGGTTTGTCCTTGTGCTGTCCTCTATTAACCTCATCCTGTTGCTCTGGTCAACCTCCCTCCTGCTCCACAGGCCTTCCATCAAATGCAGGCTGATTTCCAACTTGCTCAGTTGTTCCTGGCAGTTAATGTTCTCCTCCTGCAGAAATCATACTTTATCCTGGAGGGAGGAGACCAGGATATACTTTTCCTTTATGTCCTGTAACTTTCTTCTTTTCAGGTCCAGTGGCTCTTTTTCTGTGTCTGGTCCGGTCTGTATTTTACCCAAATTTGATATCTCCCTTATTGGTAGTTCCAGCTCTGCATGGCAGGCTTTGAGAGCCACTGAGGGGTGGTTAATCTTGCTGGCTAGTTCAAGGCATTTACCTCAAACTTTCTTCAGTCTTTCAGCCAGAGTCTGCTTTTCAACCTGGGCCACCATAAGATCTTCTGTCAGGCTGCCATGTCTTCCCCTCAAGGCCTTTATCTCCAGGGCCTGCTATTCCTTCTCTGCCGTAACTTTGAGCAGGTTGCGAATTTCTTCCAAGTGTCTCCTCCATTTTGAGACCACAAAGCCAGGCCAGCAGTGGTCCTGCAGAGACACGTCTTTCCATTTCGATGGCCATAGTTTTGGAGATTTTTTTCTCAGCTGAAGTGTAGTTTACCATATCCAGAACCGGTGCAGAAGATTGAGCCATTGTTGCCTCTGAGCTTTCACTTCTTTGGACCGTAAACTGCTCATAGAAGTCCTAAAGTTCCTCTTCCTCACTCGGAGGCTTGGTGTAGACAGGCATGTTGATATGCACATTGTATGTTCCTGGGGAGTATCAGTATTGTTATTACGGAAATTGTGAGATCAGTGAGTCATGATATCTATCATTTATTTTGTACATTTAACGTACAGAATTTCAAAGCAAAGAAAATCCATTTCTGAAGTGGTATAATGAACACAAAGAGTACACAATGTCCACATTCAAATAAACGTGATAACTTACTGGAAGGTACAGTGCAGTAAGTACACCAGCGCCTTGCTCTGCCTTGAGTCATCCTGAAATATTCAATAAATATAATAAAATAAAAGTTAAAGGAGAGTAATACACACACAACTGAGCTCTCCAGAGCCCATGGATGTCAGTCTAAATAAAGGAAGTTCCCTACCACATATATATCATATAATGTGATTATTTTTATTGTGTTTCTACCAAAGAACATCATGTATATAGAGTTTGTCTTGACAGAAAGGTCCTTTGATCGAAACGTCGACCATACAATAAAAGATGTAGAGCAGATTAGACAGAAACTTTAACAGATTATCATAGAATCCCTTATTTATTACATGTGTCTTGAATACTGAAAAAATCTACTGTGCGGAGCAATTAGAAATCAAATTTGACTGTGTGTTTTCCATCATTATAGAGGATGGTGTGATTTCTTCCCAAAATCAGGGGTACAGCCGAGCAAACTCAAATGATCAGTTAATAGTCTTAACTATACGCTTGAAGCAAAGTATGTATATGATGTGTAACATGAATATTGAAGATTTTTACTGTAGCAATTTCAAGGTATGAATCCTTAAAGATGGCTTTCTTATCAAGAAGAATTGCATATAAGCAATAGTTGTGACAGGTCAGTATCCATGGTAATGTCGCCACCTGGTGAAAAAACACGACAATTCCAATCTCTATTGTCATCACTTTGTTCAATTTCTTGTTGCAAGCCTAAAACTATTTACAGAGTGGTCTAGGCCACTTGTACTGAAATGATGCCACTAATGACACAAATGGCAATTTATTTGCAGGTGTATATGTGTATCTCACACGTGTTTGTGTAAGAAACTCATGTGTGTGTGTGTGCTTGTTTAGCAGTATACATGATAATGCAAGTGTTTCATGTGTATGCATGTGTATCTCATAGGTATATGTGCTCATATAAAGCTAGCATTTAATTAGCCTTAGCCTAGTCACATTGATATGAGTGATAATGTTGTTGTTACAAATGTTACAAAGATATGATTTCATAAAAACATATAAACTGCATTTTTTATTGTGATAAATAACTTCAAGGCAGAAAAGGAGCTTGTCTTGAGAAAGGTGTTTTGACGACATACAATCAAAGATGTAGATCTGAGATGTGGGACCTTCTTCATTCTTTAAAGGCTCTTATGAAAGGTGGTAGTCACCTTAATTAGGTCACTGGTCATTTCAGTTATTTAGTATAACAAATAAAAGAGGCGACATACCTTCATTGACTGTGTGTTTGTTAATCATACTGCTTTTTCAGTTAATGGTGCTGTTGACCATGTATTTTTATTCAAAGTTGATTATAATTTAGAAAAGTCTTTGTCCTTTTTTTCCTTACCCCAAATTTTAGAAGATAATCTCTTTTATTTTTCACTAATTTTTAATCATTTGCATTTTCATCCTTTAATATCCTTTTACAGGATATTAGGGTTATTGTAACGTGAACCAATTTTTAAATCAAATATGCATTTTTGAAGACATCTTCTGACTTGTATGCCCATCTGTTCTGAGTCTGGTGTGACTTCATGAGTATTACTTCAACACATTATCAATGCTGACATAATGGTTGAATCACTCTTCGTGAACTTGCCATGTAGCCATTATAAAACTGTTGTTATGAAGGTATGCCAAAGCTTTATGAATGTGCTATGAACCAGAGCTCATGCCGTTACCAGCGGTCGCCTACACCAATGAAACAGGAATTGACATAGCTAAATTAACCCAGTGGGAAATAGCAATCAAAGGTCAATGCAACTACACAGCTGAGCACTAGCACACCATATGATACTGGAGAAAGTGGGAGGGCTTAACCTTATGATAACTGATGGCTTCATTTAACATTCTTGTGTATAACTGCAACCCAGCAAATGAGGTGAACATTCACCTGACATAGTCAAAGCAATAAATCGAACTACCAATGGAAAAATGACGAGTCTATGTAATTGCCAGAGAATAATATTTTAATGAAAAACCTTGTTTCATACTATCAAAAGTAATAAATAAAAGTAATTTCAATTATTTCAAAAACAGGTCATGTTAAATGGACCAGGGTGCATAGAGGTGGCGGTCATGTAGTTTGGTGTTGTTACCAATTTCCATTCCCTTTCCAAAAGCGCAATAGAATCCAAACGTCACCTACTACTCTGTCCAGCTCAGACAGAGAGGAAGAGGTAGCACAAACACTAGCTATGCACGCCTGGAGGACTAACTCACTCAACCGAGGGAAGATACCATCTTCATGCACCTTTGGTTTCTTACAGCAGTGTGATCTTTAGAGATAATATGTTTTTGTTTTGTTTTGTTTTGTTTTCTTTATCTCTGAGGCACAATAAAATTATCCCACTGAAACAGTGAAAGGTGCACAGCATGCAACCAAGTCTCTGGGTAGGAAAATGCCAAGAGTAGATTGTTGTTAAGCATCTGTTGTAGACACAATGTCAAAGTTGTGGGGGGATTGCACAGCAGTTAGAGTGTCTTTGTCCAAAGGATTTGACTTGACGTTTATCCACTTTAGTTTTGGCATGGCAACCAACTTCTCCATTGGAATTTCTGAGGAAAAATACAAATACAAATTATAGAGTAACCTGATGGGCTGTTCTCCGTGATCACTGGCACTTTTTTTTTTTCAGTCATATAAGAAGTCAACCCCTCATTCATTATATGATATAGTAACCTGGTTGGTTATGGTTACATTGGCTCAAGAATTCACAGCTTCTTTCACACATACAGAATGTATTAAATGTAATTACCAGTGATGCTATTTCCCTCCAAGTTGATCCTCTCCAGAGTGGGTATTTCAGTAAGCTTCTCGGGGAAGACGGATATCTTGTTGTTAGCCAGATTGATGCAGGTCAAGTGCTCCATTTCACCCACAACATCAGGCAGCTTGGTGAGAACATTTCCTTGCATGTCCAACTCTGCAAGGTTTTTCACAACACAAGTACATCAGTGGGTGTCTTGTCTGGTCTTCCATCCCAGCATGACAATGTTCTGACAACATTTGTGAGATGAATTACATACACAACAGAGAAAATACACAATATGCTCTTATAGTTATGGAATATAATCCATACGGTACACACAAAATACGCTACCTCTCAGCTGAGTGAAGGTTGCAAAGAATTTGCTGGAAATTGTCTTCATCTCATTGTCAGCCAATGTGATAACATGTATGTTTTCTGAAACACTCCTCAGGACCTTGAATACACCATCCGGGAAACTAATCAGCTTGCAGTTTGACAGGTCTACAGAAGACAGGTAATTGATGATGTGGTTATCATGCATTAACACAATGAGAAAATGTTAACTTTCCAGTGTTCAACAAAACAGGTTAATGTAAACAATTTTAAGCATTTGTCTCCATCTATTGGTGAAATTACACCAAAACCACAATATAGTTTCCTCCTCGTCCATTGACATTGCAGGAAATATGAAAAGAGACTGTATGCTGTTAGAGACTATGGCCTGGTAAAATTCCTCAGAGAGAGAGACAGAGAGAGAAAGCGAAAAAGAGAGAGCTAGAGAGCAAGAGAGAGAGAGAGAGAGAGAGAGAGAGATAAAGGGAGAGAGAGTGAGAGTGGTGGGACTGTAAGGGGGTCTTGCCTAAAGTATCTCTCCCCTCCTCCACTGTTGCATTGATCCTTCGGGCCACATTTGCCACTGCCTCAGCCATTTTTCTGTAAATGTTCCTATGGGAAGTAATGCAATTTCACACTTTAACACATTAGTAGGCACACAACAGGATGTTAGTCAACCAAACAAAGAATAATCAAATTTACTTATTAAACTATTATTTTTTTCTCGTTTATGTGCTAAACTTAATGGCTTTATACAATACATGGTTAGCTACACTGTATCAACCTTAGAGTATATATAACAATATTCTCATTTTTGTGCAACCTTGTTTCTTTATCCCCCATGAATGTTATACAACACCACATCCGTGTCTTGTGAGTTAAAGGTTCCATATGAATCTAATGACAAGAACAGTGGGTTTTAAACCTGTAGGTCACGCCGTTTGGAGATTTTTTGAATTGCGTGACTGAACTAGGCTACTGATACAGTATGTGTTTTATTAGATCAGTGGACTGAACATCGACTATTATAATAGCCAACGTGCAATATAAAACGTGTTTTTACCCGCCTCCATAACTGCTCTGGTAATACTAACTAATGCTACTATAGATCCAGACATTATTTAATCTGTGTTTCCACGCTGTGACACTTACCCGAGTTCTTATAGAGCTTGACAGCTGCGAATGTTATAGCTTTAGCAGGTCGGTAGCTGTCTGTCCAATCACATCCATTCATTCACCAAAACCAGCGTCAAATTTGGTTATTGTGTATTTTTAGCCTGGTACAATATATTTCCTTGCTATGGCACAGTGTTGCCATTTTCTGCTTTACATCAATCTCGAATAAACTATCATGATCACCTGGAGTTGGTGACTAGTTTACTAGTGTCGGTAATGCACTACCCCTCTGGTAAGTTCACTACTTTGTCCTACCCTGATCGACCACTTCGTGAGATTCAAACCTGCGCTTTTAAGTTGCAGACATCTTGCCGCAACTATGGAATAAATACAACGTTTGCAACAGGCCACTGTTATGATGTATGTTATTTGAAATCTGGAATGTTTTTTTTTTTATTACTTCATCTAGACTTATGTGCCTATTCAAAGATATGACAGTGTAAAATTTGTATTATATTTATTATTAGAACTGCTACTATTTCAATTAGGTCCGATCAGGACCTACTTTTTCACATGGCACAATAACGATTGCTTTTTTGTAATCTTGCTAAATATTAGGAATTCTATTTTTGTCTTACCTTGTAGTCCTGGTGAAGTGTAATTACCTATTCCCCACTTGACCACTGGTATGGTCATGGCCCTGGAAAAACCCTGATTGGTCAACCTTTCATGTGTTTTCAAAGGACTTGAATACAATGGGAATTCTGGCTTCCGATGAATATCACTAGATTGCATTAGTAGATCCCGCGGACATATTCATCACGTCACCCTTTTTTGTAAAGGCTAACCCGCATTTATTGATAGTCATAACTGCTGGTGCACAGTATTTGCTGGATGATACTTTTCTTTTGAACACTCTATTTTAAATCTGAATCATCATCGGTGGAATTTGCTATGACTGACTGTGGGCAACTGACAAGAGAAAAAGAGATCTGTCATTCTGAAACCAGAATAGTCCACCTCTTTTGTAAGTGTGTTGGTTCTTTTGTGACAAACACAGTAGTAGTCCTAGGTAAATATGCCAATAATGTGCAGAGTGTTGACAGGTCAGAAAACACTGTGCTTATGTAAATTCTAGTCTACAGCAGGCTGGATAATACCCCTGTAATTATACAGGTAAAGTTGTATAAAATGCCAGTGCACAATTATAGTTTTTCATGCGCTCACATGATATATTAATAAGAAAAACGCACAATATACAATTCACAATGTAAACAACACACAACACAATCATAAGATAGAGTGTGAAAACCGTAAAATCATAAATACACACTTTTTAATATTTACAATAAATATACATTAATTTACAGTTATACAAATGTATGTATAGTGTACAAAAGAAACAGTGCTGGAATAATGAACAATATCACCATTTCATGTTAAGTAATTCAAAGGGAACATATTTTTAAATTAGACTGTGAGAACTGAACATTGTCAAACATCGTGGAGGCCAATTTTGGCATTTCTTAAACTAAAAATAGTCCCCCAACTAACTATAGCTCAAATCAAAAATGTAAATTTTTATCTCTGCACATAGATCGGCTAAATTCTTGTTGGAGTTCACAGTGACAATTATCAAAGAGCTTTTTCCTTCTGGCTAAGACTTAGGCCAAAGCTAAGTGTTTTCTTTTTTGTTTTCCAAAATTGGTTGCCAATATACAACTTTTACACTGTACGCAACTCAGCCCCGCATCCCACTCAATGGTGTCCATAAGAGGCGAGTGTAGCAGTCACTGGCAGCCACACTCATCCACAATCATGTCTTCGTGATGTCGAAGCAGCATCTCTCCGCTCTCATAATACAGCATGCTTAATGGGCTCATTTTGGTTGGGGCGCAACAGGGCGATGTTACTCTGTCAGGGTGATAATGTTTAAGTAGACTCTGGAAGAAGAAGAAGAAGAAGAAGAAGAGAGAAAAAAGCAAAGTTACTTGAAATGTATCACAGGATATTTCAATAATAAATAAAAACTTCCATTTTTTTAAATGTACTTCTTTTGCTAACAAAGACAATCAGATCATAATAGCACTAATATTATCTCTTCGGGGGTTTTCACACCACTTGGGATTTTGTGAGCGTAAGTATACATTTATTACACTAGAGAATAGCTCCCTGGTTTTTCTTCAGAGAGCTCCAGGTGTCACTGTAGCTTTCTCCCAGGGTGAATTTTCCCTAAAACTCAAATATTGGATTTGTGTACCTTCCAACATGAAGGAGGAGATACAAGCTTATTCAAAAGTGTGCCATTCCATTAAATTAGAAAAAGAGTAGTATTTATAGTATTCTGTGACACTGCAAGGAATCCTTGGGCTTTTGAATCCTGGGGTTCATCAAACCCTTCAATGATCTCCTTCCATCTTGGGGACCCCTTTAAGTGCTCCCCTTTACCCAGTTGGGGGGAACTATCATCTAGAGTGAACTAAGCTTTAGCTAGCAGCTCACCTGGTAGTAAGCTACCAAAACTGACTCCTTTAGCTCTGTCACAATCTGCACACATTTCAAAACAATCTCATACAAACGATGTTTGTTTTTAGAAAAAAAGATAAACACAATTTCATTCATTTCAGCTGTAAAGAAACAATTTAATGTCACACATTAAATTGTTACACATGCTGTTACACATGTTAAAACACTCACCTGCATATACGCGTGGTTTGTTGGATTCAAGTCTTCTCCAAGAGGACTAGGGCAAGTTCCTTCACAGCGGTATGCGTTATATCTTTTAGGGAAGACAATCCAAGATCCCCATCCAATTTGATTAAAGTCTACATGAAGGTCAACTCTCCGACAGAGGGACTTTTCATTCCCTCTCTTGGACACTTGCGGGCCCCTCACTGTTTGTTCTTTCTGGCCCCGTTTGCTCCTGTGCCTCTTTGGCCGTTGGACCATTTTAATTTCGGTGGGAGACAAGAATTTGGATTTTTCAGCTGTATGGAGTAGGCTTGCTTTGGCCTTTGAGTTTGCATCTGAATCTGTGTGTGAGAAAACAACCAACAAGGCCCTATGACTCACGCCCTGTCCTCTTTTCGGGCTGCTCAGGTGGACCGGAGAATCGGGTAGCAACAGATCTCTCTTTGCCTTTCCCATTTTCCACCCTCTTGATACTCTTTTGCGTCGACTTCTTGATGTCTGTTTCTCTTCGAGCCAGCTTAAGAGAGGACCTGTCATGTTAAACACTTTCCAGTTTTGTGATGAAGTTATCACTGAGGATGCGGTGAGCAATCCCACCAGCTGGTGTTCTTGGCAGGTCCTGTGCGTAGGGCATGGACGGTCGTGCTGGTGATAGATCTCCACGGAGATGTTGGAAACGCTTGCCGTCCGGGGAAGTTGGATCCTTAGCTCTGCTGCCTGAATCTGTTTCTCAGCCAGCAAGGTGTGGAGGTCAAAGGTTGCAATCCAGCGCCTCTGTCTGTGTGTCAAACCTAATGGAGAGTGGGAGACAGAGAGAGAAAGATTACCATAGGATAATGTTAAGACAGTTGTCAATTGTAATGTTTCGGTGCTTCTTGGTTTACAAAATGCATACAAATTATCAGCTTGCATCAGAAGTCTCAAAAGTCCCTAGGCTGTACCAAGGCTCCAGACAATATCAATAAAAACAGAACAATCCCACTGGTGTTAATATTTGCCTACGTTTAATAAAAGCAAGCTCTACTGATGCATTAATTAATGGAAATTAAAGCAAAACAGGGTTGTAAGTAGGACTGCTATAAATTAAACTTCACAGTCACAGATTGTTAGATTGTGGCTATTGGGCTGTGGCCCACATGTAAATTGGGGTAATTGTGATTCAAAGAACAGGTGGGGTACACAATCACTCAAAAAGATTAAAGCATCTTATATATTTTACAACTGCATTGTCCAGCGGATTGATCTATTGATTTACATTGTTGATTAAAGGTGCAAAGCATCTTCGGGAGGAACCAGGTGCCTTCCTTGGGCCTTTTTGAATCTCAACGGCTGGAAGAGACGTTATTAATCCACTCAAAGCAAACACCAGGTCGAAACCAATCGTTTAACACATCCTTGGCTTTCCTGGCTTCTGCATATCCTCATTCAAACAAATAGGTAAGAACTCTAACACCTAACGGCGATGTGAAATTTAATTCAGCAGGGAGGGCTGCTTGTGCATCATGTTAAATCCCGCCTTTGCTGAGAAGTCGAGCTCTAATCTAATCAAGCAACGTGTGAAAAGAACTAAGGGAAGTTGTTGATTTGAGTTAACAAGAGATTTGTATAGGGGATGTCTGGCAAGATATCTAATCAACATCACCTATTTAAGAAAAAGAGGTTTGCTTTGAGAATTAGACAGAAAACCGGCCTTTTCACACGCTGATCCCTATGTGGTTATTCACCCTTGAAACGGATGTGGATTGAAACCCTCTGAGGTCGTCTGGCACAGCTTTGACAGCACTGCGATTAGGGCTTTCTTTAAAAACAATCTAACATTTCAGCGGGTCTTTAAATGTTAGAGATAGGTTCATCCCTAAGTGACAAATATCCACAAATTGTCTTATCAAGACTTCAACAGTCCAAGATCTGAAAGCTGACACGCAGGGCAAATGTGCATACGGCTATTTAGGCCAATATTACCATTGTAGGCCTATATATTACCATTATATAACCTATACATGATCACATCCCGCAAAAACGTCCCATGCAAGAGCACGAGTTCAACTTGGAAAATAGGCATAGACATGTCTTACTTTTAGCCATTAAACTCTTCACGGTGTCCGCTTGCTTTGCGGCAGCCTGCTCCATAGCATCCACAGGCCGAGATAAATTTGACTTGAAATTCCTGTAGAGGTGCACCATATAGGTTGGCAGGTGATATCCAGTCGAACGGTCCATCGCGTCAAAACGATGCAACGACCTGGTGTACACTCCATCTCTCGTTTTATTAATTCCTTGAGCCAGTAGTATAAGCAAAGATGCATGCAGCAGTATACTCAGAAGTCCGAATGAGCGCATGTTTCAGCCGATAATGACAAATTCCATTCTGAGAGATTAGGGTGCCTTATATACCCTCACCCACCCCTTGCATATTTAACAAGTAGCTGAGAACATTAAAGGAAATTGACATGCGTCTTCAAGACTTGTGACATGACAGGTCATCATCCATTCAATTGGTAATGAGGTGCCTGAGTGCATGTTTACAATGATCGCAACTGTTGTTTGTACCATGTTCTTTAGGCTCTTTAGGCAACAGGCTATTTCTACATCCTTGTTTCAGATCTATTGGCATACCCCAAATTGTTAGACTTTACCCAAAATGCATTTATTAAGCATAATATGAAACATAGAGTATGTAATAATAATAACTTTATTTCTATAGCACTTTTCGAAAACAGTTACAAAGTGTTTTCCAGATTTAAAGCAAAACATAATAATGAATCGCATAAAACCAGGAACAAGAATCAAAAGAAACAGCAGCAAAAAGTAACAAGACAGCCTAATAAAAAAAAACCCAAAGTGACAAAATGGTTCATTAGGCCACTATGCCTATTAAACACTGGCTAAAACACTGTATCAATCAAACATCTTAAAACAGAACAGAGAACTTTTAGAGATACAGACTAAACCTTAAGCTTGCATTGATATGTCACACATCTCATAAAAAAATCAGATTTTAGATTTGATTTATATTTTACGGATGTTAAGGTAATGTTTAGGCAGTTTTGTAAAACTATGGTTTTAGATGTGAAAGAGAAGGCCACGGTGGACTCTGAACTGCGCATGCTCAGTACGTCCTTTATTCAGATAGTAGAATCCTTTCCTTCTAATTTTCCTGAGAAAGGACAGAAAAAAAAATCAATGGATGTTTCCCCTCCTGGAATAAACACAAAGCGGCGCGTCTTATAACCTACACAACCGGACGAGATTCAACAGATATGTTTTCGTAGAGAAAGGCATTTTTTTTCTACCAAGTGCTGAAATGGTGAGTATAAAGTTTACGGTTTCTTGTTTCTTCGGGTCCGAGAGTGAGTCGGCACACGGCTGCTTAAAAGTTGTCCGTGTATATAGTGAAAGCTTTATTATTATTATTATTATTTTGTATAGTGGGAATCTTAACACTGAGTTGGTATGTGCGGCGGAACACTATTAGACGTGAACAGGTCGTGATAGTGATATCATGATGCTTAATGTGTATTTGGTGGGGATACATGTGCTCTGCCCCCCGCCGACCGTCGCCTCCCTGAAGTTGTCCGCCTGAAGTTGCCTCCCTGAAGTTGTCCGCCTGAAGTTGCCTCCCTGAAGTTGTCTGCCTGGTGGAAATGTTCAAAGATGTCAGCCCCGCCTCGCCGTCTTTGTCGTGGACTCAGTTCCACACATGCTG
>OMKK01035403.1:0-24104 GCA_900302305.1 Polymixia japonica | reverse complement strand
TTTTCTTTTTTTTTTTTTTTTTTTTTTTTTTTTTACATTAGGGCAATGAATTAAATTAGACGTGCGTCTGAGGAACGCAGCAAACTGGAATGTAGACCAAGGGAAGAATAATTGGATTTAGATAACGTCACATAAGCAGTAAGTATATGGTCTTTTATACTTCTTTCCTTTATATAACTTTATCTTATGGAATATTAATTCAGTTAAGCCCCCAAGGAGATTATCGTTACCAGATAAGACATCGGTAACCCAATGTGAATGTTTAACCCCGGGCACATGCTGAAGCTCAGTTAACTTACCCATGTTACAACAAGTCACCTGACCTTCAACAACAGATAAGTTCATGCGCAAGAACTCCTCATTTGGGGAAAATGTCTACTTAATCTTACAGTTATGGATATTTCTACTCTTTTTTTGTTGAGATTGATATAAAATACAACAGTGGAAGGCCTGTAGCCTGTTTTCCACATGGCCAGTCTGCGACCCATTTCTTTGTTGAAACGGCAGTGTTGTCTGTAGCTCATTATAGGCTAAATAATGTCTTCCTCTCAAATCTGGTTCTCACTGCCCAGTTTGTTCAGTCATTAATAATTGCCCTCTGAGATGTTACTTTACAATCACGTTTGGTAGAGTGTAATGGTTATCAGACAATATAATAATCTTTTTTTTAAACACATTTTATTGTTCTACAAAATAAATTAATGTTTTTTGTCTGATCTGCGCAAGTAGGCTACTCCATTCTGTCAAAGATTAAATAAAAATTAAAGAAATTTTACATATTCATTTCAGAAAGGAAAGGTAAAATTTCCAAAAAGCAAAAAGAGTTTGTAAATGCACTTGACTCATATTCGCCAATTTCGCCAATGATGTTTAATGTTAAGTGTTGTTATTCATACTTAACCTTTAAGTCATAGACATTTCAAATATGTTTTTTTTTTTTTTAAATTGTTCCAATTTGACCTTTCTTATTAGTAAATCCTATATCAGATCCCTTCAGGACATTTCAAAATGATTTTAAGGTATAGGCTGTACTCTGCTTTAGAATTTTGATGCAGGAAGGATATTTTATGTATTTTAAAGCCTTCAGGTAAAGTTGTAAGATAAAAAGCATCAGACGATGGAAGAGAAACAAAAACATCCTAACGACACCCGAAATACAGGAAGTGCCACATGCAACAAAAGAAGAAAAAAGGGCACACTTTGCATTGCTTCACTAAATAAAACACATGCGTGCCAAACCTCTGTGAGTCACAACAGTTGGTAGACTTAGGCCTACATCAAAGGTCTCTCCACTATTTCAGTAACCACATGTTGTAAGAAGTCTGGATCACAGTGATTTAGCAGAGTCTTGGCTCATTTTTATTTTATATCATTAAAGAAGATGGAATAAAAATGAACCATGAAGTATTTAGAAGAGTTTAGAGTTAAATTCTTTACACCAGGATAAGATGATCGAGCATGCTCTTTATCAACAATGACCTGCTGTGCAACCCAAAGGTTACACATTTACTTTACACTTATTCAATTCTTCTGTGCAGATTTCCCAAGCCTGCTAGAGATTTGGCCCAGAGAACCATTGGTAACAAACTAGCTTTTCTAACCTTTGGGCTCTTGCTTTGGGCTATCACTCCTAAAAACCATTCAGTGTTGAATATTGTTTTAGCATTTTCCTTTCATGTCTTATGAAACACAATTCATAACACAATAACCATCTTTTATAGTTCAGCAGTATTTGGGTATCAAAGACAACAAAAGGGTTGAAAGGGTTTTTAAGCTATGGAAAAAGCCTATCTGTATTTGGATTTAAAAAATATAAACAGAAGTCTGCCCCATAACAATGTATTACAATTGAAAGTGCAATATTGTGCATACATTTTTTTCTCATTAAAGGTGTCCATATCCTGTGTGCGACTAACTAATTTGAGTAGATTCATTGCCTCTGATTCATTGCAGTGATGTTCACCCTCACTGAGGTTGCGTCCCTGAACGACATCCAACCAACGTACCGTATCCTGAAGCCATGGTGGGACGTCTTCATGGACTACCTGGGGCTGGTCATGCTCATGCTGGCCATCTTTGCCATGACCATGCAGATCACCAAGGACCAAGTGGCATGCCTACCCTGCCTGGAGGAAACAGAGGACCCGTCAATGGCAGGTCCCAACTCTTTCACAACACAAAGACCAAGGGAAGCCGCTTCAACGGTGGTCACCAGGGTGATTTCTGCTGCCCCACTAGTCTCAAACGACTTACCAGATTCAGCTGCCCACGAGATCCACATCACACAGGAACATATTGCTGCCGTGAAGGCAGAGAAATATACTAAACAACCTCAGCCAACAGGGATCAGCACCAACTTGGACTATCAACAGTATATATTTGTGAACCAAATGTGTTACCATGTTGCCTTGCCCTGGTATTCCAAGTACTTCCCATACCTCACCCTCATCCACACCCTCGTGCTCATGGTCAGTAGTAATTTCTGGTTCAAATACCCTAAAACGAGCTCAAAGATTGAGCACTTTGTCTCTATTTTGGGTAGATGTTTTGAGTCTCCTTGGACTACGAAGGCTTTGTCTGAGACAGCCTGCGAGGACTCGGAAGAGAACAAACAGAGGTTGACTGGCACCTCTTCAGCACCAAAACAAGTATCATTAGAGGGGAAAGAGGATGGCACCAGTGCCAACTCATCCACGCCCATGCTCGGAAATAGCGGGGTGAAGTTCTCGGCAGATAAGCCCATTGGTGAGGTCCCAAGTATGACAATCCTGGACAAAAAAGATGGAGAGCAGGCCAAAGCCCTTTTTGAGAAGGTGAGAAAATTCAGAGCTCACGTGGAGGACAGCGATTTCATCTATAAGCTCTATGTAGCTCAGACTGTTGTCAAAACTGTCAAGTTCATTTTGATTTTGTCCTACACTTCGACCTTTATGGCTTCCATTAAATTCGAGCACATCTGTGAACCCAATATTAAACACTTAACAGGGTATGGACAGTTCTCCTGCACCCACAACATGGCATTCATGCTGCGAAAGCTTCTTTTCAGCTACATGGCTTTGACTATGATCTATGGGATGGTGTGCTTGTACTCTCTCTTCTGGCTATTCCGAAGGCCCCTAAAAGAGTACTCGTTTGAGAAGGTCAGAGAGGAGAGCAGCTTCAGTGACATTCCCGATGTCAAGAATGACTTTGCATTCCTCTTACACATGGTTGACCAATATGACCAACTCTACTCCAAGCGGTTCGGTGTCTTTTTGTCCGAGGTTAGTGAAAACAAGCTGAGGGAGATCAGCCTCAATCACGAGTGGACCTTTGAAAAACTGAGGCAACTGGTGAGCCGAAATGCCCAGGACCAGCTGGAGCTGCACCTCTTCATGCTCTCTGGCCTCCCTAATGCAGTGTTTGACCTCACTGACCTGGAAGTGCTTAAACTGGAGTTGATTCCAGAGGTGAGGTTCTCGGCGAAGGTCTCCCAAATGACCAGCCTGCAGGAGCTGCATCTCTGTCACTGCCCAGCCAAAGTAGAGCAGACAGCTTTTGCTTTTCTCCGCGACCATCTCCGCTGCCTTCATGTCAAGTTCACTGATGTTGCTGAGATTCCAAATTGGGTTTATTTGCTAAGGAGTTTGAGGGAGCTTAACTTAGTTGGGAATTTGAGCTCGGAAAATAACAAAATGATAGGTCTAGAGTCCATGCGGGATCTGAGACACCTAAAAACATTATACCTGAAGAGCAACCTCACAAAAATGCCTACAAATATCACAGAGCTGTCACCACATCTAATAAAACTAGTGGTGCACAATGATGGTACTAAACTCGTGGTACTAAATAGTCTGAAAAAGATGGCAAACCTAGTAGAACTGGAGCTGCACAGCTGTGAGCTGGAGAGGATTCCCCATGCTATCTTCAGCTTGACCAACCTACAGGAAGTTGACCTTAAATCTAACAACATTCGAACCATAGAGGAGGTAATCAGCTTCCAGCACCTCAAGAGGCTGACATGCCTCAAACTGTGGCACAACAAAATTATTACCATTCCAGCCTCCATCGCCCAGGTAAAGTCTCTTGAATCTCTTCACCTCTCACACAACAAACTGGAGACCCTGCCTCCAGCCTTGTTCAGCCTACCTAAACTCCGACACCTGGACGTAGGCCACAATTCCATCACAGTGCTCCCACCAGATGTTGGTCTCCTCCACAACCTCCAGCACCTGGCCATCAACTCCAACAAGGTGGAGGTGCTGCCCAAGCATCTGTTCAGGTGCACCAAGCTCAAGGTGCTCTGTCTGGGGAACAACGGGCTCACTGTTCTGCCGGAGGCCGTGGGCCAACTGGTCCAGCTCACTCAGCTGGAGCTGAGAGGAAACTGTCTGGATCGGCTGCCAGCCCAGTTGGGCAACTGCCGCCTCCTGCGCAAAAACTGCCTAGTTGTCGAGGACCACCTCTTTGACACCCTGCCTGTGGAGGTGAAAGAGAGTATCAGCCGAGAGACGAATGTGTCCTTTACCAGTGGCTTATAGCACAGAAACTCAACACATGGACAGGCTTTTAGGCATCTCTCTAAAAGTGTATTGTAAGCATATATGGTGGGGTGACATGACTTTTTACTATTATTGTTTTAGTACGATTATATTAACTGAAAAAAATGGAACCTATTTTGTTGATTATTTTAATTTAATTTTAATTTGTCTTAGTTGCACTTAATATGGAAAGAAATTTCTTACTTATTAAAAAGTGAAAGAGAGCGTCTTTCTTTATTGCTGCAGCAATTCAATTATTGGCATTTAGTATTTCATAGCTTTGTATTTTAAAAACATTTGAAACCACAAAAAAAGCTTTCAGCTTCACAATGTAATATCCCATAGACCAAAATTGTGTGCTGTAATGATATGTAGACTTAACATTATTGTATTGTCCTAGGTACTCAGGTATAATTGTAACCATGGGGAACAGTCTTTTGCCTTAACTGCTGCTATTTTTTTTACAGTGAGGGCTGTCAAAACAAAAGGCCAAAAATTAAGACATTTCATGTTTTCTTGTCAATTTACAGACACTATCCACATTTTCTATACATGGTGTATGCTATAAGTACGATGAAAGGAGAACACAATACATTGCTCTCTTTCTTGGCGGTAGTTTGCTTTTCTTGAAGTCTAATTATATTCATTTTCCTCAATGTCTTGTAGCTAACAGAATGAATTGGGTGCTAATAATACAGAAAGTTTCACACAGCAGAAGTTTGTGGAGACTGCCCAGGTACAGACCGAAATGTAGCAGGAGTTGTAAAGCTCTTGTGGCAGGTATGAACCAGAATTGAACTTTTGCCCTGTTGTGGGAAAGATTGTATACTGACTAAGACCTATTGGCATTAATTTGCATCACAAATCCAATGTTAATTTTAGATTGGTGAATGTTATTTGTAATAACACATACTCCCAGTGCAGACCATGCTTTCCTCTTTTACAAAATTATCCATGAGAGAATTGATAAAATGACGAGATCTGTTTTGTAGCTTTCTTGATTGTTTTTCAATCAAAATGTATGTTAAAATTGATCATGAATAACACTTGATTATCCTAAAAGTGTACAATTCCGAATCATGTTTTGAGATAAACATGGCTGCCTTCATTCCTCCCAATGTATTTCTGTATTCATAAGTGTTCTTCACAGATACAATGGCTACTATAGCTCCTTGATGATCACATGCTCAAAGTTCACAACTTTATGGCACAATAAAACAAGATTTAGATGAATGTTTATAATTATTGTTGTTTATTGTGTTCATTGTTATTTATGGTATTGGACAATAACTGCATGTTCTGTAACAACTACCCTTTTTCATGAGCCCTATGAGTGTGAGCCCTATGTTGTGGTCAAACTGCTATAGTCTAGTTAGTATATAGTCTTTTCTCTTGGGCTGTTAAAACTTAGTCACACATGAGGTAAGCTTGGCCAGCTTTAATATACAACAGAATAAAACAAATATTGTATTTAAGAGAATATCACAATAACTAAGATCAAAGAGAAATCCCCCACATAGAACATTTATTTTATGACTGGCACTCTCCCAGGTTCCCAGAACCTCTCTCTTAATTATGTCATCGAGTGATAAATGAGACAAATTCTGGCTCTGCTAAATTGACATTATATGGGGGACCAAATGAGTAGACATGGTAACCTTTGATTTACTACACAGGCCTGGCTATACAGACATGATGTACACCCGATAACTCCAGGCTTTGTCTTGTGATATCACAGATTGGAGATTTGGTTCATCTGGTTTCTAGCTCCTGGGGAGAGTTTAATAATAAAGATATTCACGCAGAGGTGACTTTTTGCTTTTAGGAAGTTAATACAATTTGCGTACTAAATCTCTGCGTGTGTGTGAAACAAATGTACCCTTTATGCTAAACATACGTAGAGCTTAAAACGAAATCACCAGAGGTCGACGTCATGACGTTCAATTTGAGAGAATGCTCCCATCTGTCGGTGTCTTCGAGTATTGCGCTAACAAAGATAATTCCCGTGAAACCAATGTTTTCTTGAGATATCGTCTTTGTTCGTCGACAAAATGAATCGCCCTAACAAGGTTCCGTTCAACAATCCCGCAGTGACTAAAGGGGCCACTCCAGCATACCAACAACAAAGAGGAAGGTAATATCGGCTACGTTGCAGGTCCACACGGTCATCTGGGATGTAGCTTAGCTAGCTAGCTAGTAAGCGTCAGACGTATTTGTATACGTTCTGGCACCATCTGCTGTTTTTAAGACCGGTAGAAGTATGCGTATGATAAAACTGGATGGTGTTTCTAAACATTATTTATATCCAGCAGTTGGTATACACCAGTCTGTAGGCTGGATAGCTTGGCTGAAACGCCATGAACCCATGTTGTTGCCTGGGCAGGGGACACCGGGGCCCTGCAACGTTAAACTAGCTTAATATTCAAAAGCAAGGATATGTCATGGCAATACAGTATAATTTCTGTATTTGTAATCGTGTTGTTATTCAACGGTGCACTCATGTAATGCATGTAATGCAAATGCAACGAAATTTCGTTCTGTATACACCTGGTGCATACCTGAATGACAATAAAGTCTAAGTCTAATGTTCATGTTTTCTTTTCTGTGACTAACAGGACTCCCCAGGACTACAGAGAAAGTATGGTATACACCCCAATGAAGGCAGCTATCACATCGAGCAACCAGCCATCTAGCACACCTGATAAAGCACCTATCGCATCACCAGGCCAGAAAAGTAATCTGAATATTGTTGTTGTGTTGGGTTTCTTTTTTACTCTTTGTCATCTAGGGACGCACTAGAAACAGCCTAACAAACAATTTTAATAATCCCTATTTTGACAAAACCGGAGGAAGAATCAGAACAGCTGACCCAAATCCGTGAGGAGTCTGTATCCTGTCCCAACGCTGCTCATCAGCAGACGCTCATACATGCACTTGCCCCTTACCCCTTAAGGCTCTGTATTGGTTTTTGCTGCTTTTCTTACCTGTTTAACCATGTCTTTTTATTTTTGTTATTGTCTTTTCTTGTGTAACTGTCTCTATTTGTATTTTGCTGGTCCAAGCACTTCATAAACTGTTGTTTTAGAAAGATGGATGCACTTACACAACTTTAATCATGTATTAAAGTACCAAAATAATCTTTACTCTTGTAATCTACAGAGTCTTCTGTTAATAAATGGAAGTCTACCTTCAAACCAGCAGGAGAATCTAGTCCTTCTCAGGACAAAAGCCCAAGCAGTTCAGAGAGGTAAGGCCGTCACATAGTTAGATAATGAAATGTTGCTAATACAGGCAAACAGACAGTGATTCATGGTAACATGTCATCAGGGATTTCCCTTATCATTAAATCAGGAAGTGCAATGCTGTAATATAAAATAAATGGGTTGCATGAAATAGTCACACTGAAATTACGCTTCCCCTTTCCTCAGAGGTGAGCTCTATGACCCTTATGATCCTGGATCATCAGAGTCTGACCCTGAAATGCCACACGGCCATGACGACAGATATCGCAGACCAAAGCAGGGCAACCGCCTGGGACACCCTGGATATGATCATTTCGCTCCAGATCGTGGTCGTCGTGACAACCACCACTGGGAGGCATCCTACACTCAGCCACTGAACATACGCCGTGATAGGCAGGATCTGAGCCCCAATACCAGGCACCCAGAGGGTCGAGGTCCCAGTCCAAGTAATAGACTGACTGAACGACGAGCTTATAGCCCTGACACAAGCCCACCTGAAAGGCTGGGTTATGGCTCCATTACCAGGCCTCTCGATCACAGAGGATTCAGCCCTGACAGGCTGAGTTTTAGCTCCTCCGACCGGCTGATGCCAACGTCAGAGATGTCTAAACCATTTCCATCTGCGTTGTATGGAAGACAGGGGAGCAACGGAGAAGAGAGAATGACAGTCCCTGAATCCAGGAAAGAGGTGTGTTTAAGTATGACCAATAATCCTGTCAATAGAAAGAGGAAAGGTTTAGTTTTATGTCCTACGGCGGAATGCGATGTGGAGAGTTTGTTCTTGTATAGTGGAATTCAGTTATTAGGGGCTATATGTTGTACTTACTGTTGAACATAAATGTGTAAAAAGTCACTTATTTTTCTCTCTTCTCTGAGCAGAAATGAAGAATTGATAAATATTTAATGAATCTTTGCTACCAATGGTGCACTTTTTGTCCTCTGCAGATGACCACTACTGTTAGGTTATCCCCACCAAGGTTCCAGATGGACTACCAACACCACCCAGGATATGCTGGGACAGGTAACACAAAATGTGAAGCTATAGGTCTTCTCCAGAAACAATCAATAAAACCAAATTAGTTCATACTATTGTGTTTATGGACAGCAGGTCGTAATAGTGTTAGAAAAGTATCACTTACTAGTCTCTAGGATTTCAGGGTCTTTCTCTCTTATTTGTGAGAATTTTGTACTTTTTCTTCCATCTTCACTTCAAAATGGAGCATTTCTCTTATAAAATGTTAAATATTGCACATTTTCCAAACTTTGTCCTGTATAGCTCAGCAAGTAGATTATGTTTGCAAAACTAAAAAGTATTAATTGATGGTACACACTTTTTAAAATTTATTTTTTGGTGAAAATGAAAACAAAACGTTGGTACAAAGCAAACTGGACTGCACTGTAATATGAGTGTTGATGTCAGCGTTTCCCCTCTTCAGTTTGTAGCCGTCGTCGTTTTGTGTTCTTATTTAGATACTTAAATGAAAAACAGAAATTCTAAAATATTGGCATCTTGTTTAGGTTTTGAGAGAGGAAGTTGGCTAAATTGTTGTTCTTTTAAATGATGGTGATGGTAATTTGCTTGCTGTGGTGGCCCACCAATTTATGGGGCAAAAACGTGTCATACTTTAAATTAAAATAAAGTTTAGAAAACTGAAATTCCCAAGGTTTTGGGATAAAAAACATCATACTATATAGGCTTGTTATGTATTACTATACTGAAATGTATATCTTTAATATTTAAAACTGCTGCTAAAGGTGCATCTTCATAACGACTAATAATATTGTCTTGCTCCATAGGAGTGGATCAAATCCCACCTTCCTCAGACGTTACACAGCACAGGAGCAGAAGCCCAACAATGGAAATGGAAAAGTAGGCACTAAGGATGCTAATGTTCCTTACCTAATGTATTTCCTTCTGGCCACCAATACGGCCATTAAATCCAACCAAAAATGTGAACTGACACACATAGAATTAGAAAATCATAGGCAGACAATACTTGTGTAACAAAAACAATATTAATAACAATTATACTGTCAGACATATATTGCTGTTTCTAAAACACAATCAATAAAAGTTCAAAACATTTTAGTACAAGACCAAGGCATCCCTGGTCCAGCTGGACCCATGTGATTTGCACTCGGAGTAGCTGTGGTGTAGCTGTGACACTGCCCTTTCTGGGCTCAGGAATGACCACAAAACACCTTCCCCTCCATTGATAGCCAACCCTTTGATGGAGTGATTCAGTTTCACCTCACTTAGTATCTGACATTTACTGAGTACGTTTACATGCACACTAATATTCCACTATTATTCCAAATATGACAATATTCCGAATTTGATACGGTTATGTAAACAGCATATCCCGTTTGGATATTCTGAATTAAGCCTTAGTCTGAATGTAGCATTTTCAGATTAACACATGAGATATGCAATATTATTCAGGTTTTAGGAGCATTCTTATACATGATACAGTGCATTTGGAATATGCGTCTCAATTGGGGTTTATACCACAGTTTGCGACACACGGCCTCTTGCCTGTGCGTTGTAAACAAACCAATTAGACAACAGTTTGCAAGGCTGGGGAATAGCTTCAAAAACACAGTTTTGCAAAACTTGCAGAACGGTGACAACGAGGGTAACGTTACACCACGGGAGCAACATGACTGCAGTTTGAAAAGGAGGGAAATTCCTCCGTAGGGCAGTTAAGTTACTTAGAGGGTGTAGCTGTAGGACACATCATGGAGGCGTTTTACATTAATCGGAGTATGCACGGCTGCATGTAGTGGAATATTAATTTTCATTAGCCATGTAAACAGCTTAGTAGGAATATTGTATTTTTCGGAAAAAGGGCAAAAACTGGAATATTAGTGTGCACGTAGACATACTCAGTGTTTTAAGGCAGGCCTGTCGACTGTCAAGTAAAAATAACATTTAAAAATATCAAGAATAACCAGTTACATGTCTTGAGAGAAGAGTTAGATAGCTCATCAGGAAAGCCATTAAAATGGGAAATGACAACATATTAAAAAAATTAGGACAAACTACTAATAACAGTATTAGTATACATCTATAGTATACATATTATAATAATCCTTGATTGAAACCTCTACAAAACTGTCTGCCACCCAAGTCATAGACTGACTGCAACTATTGCATAATCCAGACACAGGTTCATTTTAAATACACCTTTATAACTTCATAACTTCAGCTAGGGTGCTCCATAGTATGGGAGCCCTAATTTCAAAAACCTTTTTGTTTAAAGCCTAGACTTTACCACAGTCAACACAAGTGTCTCTGAAATCCGTCCGTTAAAATGCTTTTTATTTATTATTTGGTGGTTAAGGGTCTGCTAAGATAAATGTCTTTTGTCTTTACTTTTTGGCTTCCAGAAGCCCCTTCACCTGTGAACTGTGTGAGGTTGAGTTGGCCAGGATGGAGGAGCTGGAGGATCATCTAGAGAGCAAGAGTCACTGGGACACCCTGGAGCACATCCAGCAGCAAAATAACTATGATGACCTGGCTGTAGCCTTTCTACAGGTATGATGGTACACAGTAGACAGACACAACCTGCAAAAGTAAATAAACTGAAGATGTCTGTAACCCTTTAACTCAGAGGAAAGCAATAATAGCAATTTCACTCAGACCTGCTCAGTTTGAGTGAAATGGCCTAAGTTGGTCTAATTCTCTGCTTTGAGATGAGATGACTTATGCAAAAAACAAAGTAAAATAATTATTATATATGGTAGCGGTTCAGAGATGACATGCATGCTCTATAATTCTGTAATAGAATTTGAATCCCTGGTATGTGCTACAGTGTACTGTTGTATTTATCTCAGTTCTGTTTCTTGTTATTTTCCAGCAGATACATAAACAACTATGTACATTATATGGGCCTGTTGTGGATAGTGACTGACAGCTTTTTTTTTTCACGTCTCTAGGAAGTCATGCTGTTCAAAGTCAGGCAATGTAGTCAGGCCTTGGCAGAGAGTTCTGTTGAAGGTAAACAACCTGGAATGGTCACCAATGGTGGAAGTCATGTACTATTTCAAATGTCTTCTCAGGATAAATAAAGGATCGGCAAGCCTAAATACAATGTGATCCTTGTTTTGTCAGCACTGCGGGAAAAAGACCACATGACAAAGGTGGAGATGCTCCACTGTGCTGCTTGTAAAGTCTACATCTCCACGTCTGCGTCCTCAGTGCAGAATCACCTCAGCTCTCAGGAACATCTCTGCAACAAAAAGGTAGCGCCGGTAGCCATTTGACATCAGTATATCAGTGAAGGGACGCTTGGGTTTGACATGAGCTGGTCATTCTATTATTTTGTGTTAAACTTATTTCAATTTAGCCCCAAGTAAGACCAGGTTCAACATTGAGGTTGTTTTTTTTTTTTTGTCTTTTTGAAGGAGTTTGGAATGCGGCAGAGACATGCGTGCCTTAGCAAGGCAGAGACCATGATGAAGAAGCTGAAACCTCAGTTTGAAGAATTCCTGAAGGTATTTAGCAGTGAAAATTCTGATTTTTAACTAATGGCATCACAAATCTCAGATGTATAATTTAAGCCATGCATGCGGTTAATAGTTGTTTTCACCTCCAGTTCCCCAGGACAAATTACTGGTTCTGCACAAGTAAAGTAAATGCACGAGGGATATACAGTATTAAATTGTGCAGATCAGAAAAACAAAGGCACTGTGATTACTAAATTGAAATGTTCCCCCTCTTTAGGGCGGTGATCCATTTGAATGACTGAATTCATCTGAAAGTACTGTTCACACCAAGATGCTGTAATCAAGAACAATGGACTGCAAACATCTGACTTTGAAATGCAACTGAACAGACCAAACAGATAAAAGCCCTGGTACTGACACTGGTCATGTCCAATGCTAATTTAATAGAGACCTGGAGTAAGTATACTGTCCATACACCACTCAGGACCTTCTCAAATATATAGTCATTTTCTTTGACTATTTTTGTAAACACGTTAAGTTATCCCTTGCTTGTCAAGCACCTTAGTGTTTCTGTGCTATTTCAACCATGATAATCAGTAGCTACTTCAGGTCATCACGCTTGATTCACTTTGAAGCCTGAACCTTGTAATATAATTAAGTCATCAAATGTTCTCAATTTGTAGAAAAACAATACAAGACTTAAAAATCTCAAATGTGTCCACGGTAAGTTGCTTAAAAATAGGTGATTGGAATCAAATGGTTGACAAAGAAATTAACAACTTAAACCTTGTTGCTTAGCCTTTTTTTTTTATTTAGAACATCACAAAAATGTTTTAAGCATTGTATCTGTGTGATATAGTACGTTTAAAATTAAATTATTTAAAAACAGCATATTTTTGCAACAGTTGTTGAAAACATTAAATATAGGTGACAGTTATTCATGAAGGGCAGCAATTATCAGCACTCTGGCTGCACCAGTAAGGTTTTTTTTTTAACCACCTTCAGTTCAGGAGATTGTATTAGAAAACAAAGCAGTGACTGTAATACTATAAACAATTTTCTATGCATAACATGGTTGTCGTACACTGTTGCTCCTTTTGTTCTTGTACAGCAATTCATACTTTTCACTTGTGACAATCTCACACTGTACTTTAGTTGTTTTCAAGTGTCATCATTCTAAATTAGTTAATCTATCAGTAACTCTTGGACCTGATAACAGAGACTGCCTGGTCTGAAACATGTCACAATACAAAAGAGACCGTCATTACATGATTCTATGTATATTATAAAAGTGAATATTGATACAGAAGAAAGGTGCTCCCAAATTGAACAAAAATGGACTTAAAACCATGAGAAATCTTGAGGTAAAAGTTGTCTTCATTAGAAATGGGTTCCACGCTATGTTACTGCATAAAACAAAACGGTCTGTCCATTTGGAATTGTTTTCCCAAAAATGGACCATGTAAAAACAAAAATAATATCCAAAATAATACTTTTTTGCCTCAAATTTCCAAACATGTAAAATATTTCCAATGTTGAGCAACAGTTTCTTTTTGGCCAATATTTGATTGACTTAAAAAAAAAAAAAAGGTGAAGGAACATCCAATGTACATACACATACACAGTCTAGTGAATTTTAAAAAGGTCCCCATTGGCTTCATGAGGCAGCGTGTGTTGCTGTCAGAGAGCTGTCTTGGTCAGTCTTGTGGGTAAGGGGGTCCTTGGGCAACGAGGTCACTTCCACCATGCTTAGCCCAGTGTGGGGAACACTAGTGTTCATTATGTGTCTCTGTAAATGTTTAATCCAGTCCTCCTGGACCGACAAGGGACCCTGGAAGACTAGGTCACAGAACCTACAAAGAAAAGGACGCACCAAAAGGTTGAGGGGTAAAAGCTTGATAGCCTCTGTACACATCTTATAGTGTTTACCGTTTGCTGTCCACATTCGTTTTTTCTCCATGCTAATATTTAGAATATTAAGTTACTTAATGTATACAGAAATATTGTGAATGGAATTTAAGGATGCATATAAAGGGCTTTCAATTAATATCCAAAATACGGTGTGCATTAAATGCACTCACTGAGATCCGTACTCAGATAAAGCACTTTGTTAGAATATTGACAAACAAGTTGATGGTTTGAACAGAATTTTCCAGATACCATTTTCAAGGGGACTGTTTTGTGTGGGACAACCTCCAGACTTTAAGAGCATTAATCATTTGTCTCCACTTTTGTTAATTGTAAAATGAAAATGCGAGTAATTAAAGCCCCAAGGATCTTTTTGGATGTCAATTATAGGTAAATAAACACCTTTTGAAGAGTAGGATTTCATAGTAATGCCACTACCACTTGCATTTCAAACCACCATTTTTCAGCCTTCAAAATACATTTTTTGGAGTCCAACAATTCAAACAGCACAGAAGAGATGCAGTGTACAGTTTCAGTTGGACTTTCAACACTATATCCATCACATAAATAACAGATGACGTTACCTGCAAGTGAGCCTGTACATTTCCTCTGGAGTTTGTGGTATAGGCAGTGTCTTTTTCTTTGAGCCAGGCCTTGAGCGCTGCCTCCTCGCTTTACAGTCAAATGCTTAAACATAGAAGAATTGACTCAGATTAGTTAAGCCATGATTATAGCACTGTCCGTGAAATAACAGAGCTCTGCTAATAGACATCCATAAGGAATAAGGTCATTGGATACCACTGCAAGGTTTGGATGACTTGCGTTGTGATGTCGCATAAAATGCTATTTGCAATGTGAAGCCAAGTTGCAATTAAAATGCATTTCATTAGACGCATTAACCTGGTAGTATACAATATATTGTTTCACAGCTCATATATTGTGTTTCTTGTGCCCATTTTGACATTCATGGCATTTAGCCAACACATACAACAGAGTGACTGACAATGCTTGTGTAGTAGTCATTTTAATTCCTAGATCACCATAATCACAAGCAACCAATATTAAGTAGCGCAGGCATTATAAAAGGGAAAAGTCTTAGGGAAAGAAGATCAAATATGAGTAAAGACAGTGATTAAGAACGGGTCATTTCTGATGTCTCTTTTCAAAGAGTGAAATCTAAAGCCCTGCCCTAGCTTTATCAGTGTACGAGGGACATAAGGAGAGAATGTCGAAGAGTGGAAAATAAATCCTATCACTGTTACCATGAGGATGAGCCAGTCTGAGGCCCCTTTTACAGCTGGCATTAACAGGCCTCCTGAGTGATCAGATTGTGTTTGTAGAGAGCCAAAATGCACAATATCACTGTGTACATGCACATAAGATGCATTAAAGATCTGATCACTCAGGAGGTGGTCAGACATATTTGGCCACATTAACAATTTGTAATTGCAATACGTTCCCAACCCACATATAACTACGTAAATGGAAATAAACTTTTGTGTGGATCCAATCAGGAATCACACAACCCCGTAAACAGGCGTCAGGGAGCTCAGATGGTAACATTCTTGACAAAAATGGGTTTTAAAGACATGCAGAGTGGGACAGTGTGTTTTCTTGGTATTTTAAAGGAAGAGAGGAAAAGAGGAAGTGATGTGTGCAGCAGTCTGTGTCAGATTTAGAAAAATAAGGCTCTAATTATACAATCTTTAGGCACAGGTGCACACAATATTTCTCTCAGTCTCCTTTTACTATAAATAAGATCACTAAAAGTATGTAGCTTGTGGTGTTGAGGCACTTACTGGTTCCTTCAAGTAAGGCAGTCCTTTTTCGTTTTGCATATGCCCGTAGGTGATTGGACAAGCTAACTCCACTGTGGAAAGTTGCATTGCAATGGATACACACCTTCCTGTTGAATTCACCTTTCTCTGTTAAAAGACAGAAAATATCCCCCCCAAAAAACAACAGTAGTTTATTAGTAGTCCTAAGATACCAAGAGGTTGGACTTCATATCAACAGGTACACATATGGCCAAGTTCACCAACCAGACAAATGCAGTGTCACACCACCTGAAAATGTCCTAGTTTGATGCAGCATTACATATCTTTTTGGCTGGACCACAACAGTGGGGCCAGCCCTATCAATGCAAATGTCTGACTCACTGACTGACCACCCTGGGCACAAGTCGCTCTGCAGTTTGCAGATCCGGTCTCAGCGGATACGGAAACGGAACGTCTCTTTCGTCAATTACATTTCTGATGCAAAGCCGCTGTAGTGGCTTCAAAGACGTAATCTTATGGATCTGGCAAGTTTCTTTCAAGTACGTCTTGGTATACTTTGTTTGGTATGTACATGTTTTATTCCAACTCGTAGCGACTTGGATACAAATGACCGGATACAGTTTTGGAGTAGGCGGGCTCTAGACCGGATCTGCGCACTGAACGGAGAAACAAGCGCAAATACACCACGTCGACAAGGAAAGGAATCTTCAAAGCAGGCGCCGTCAAACAGCATATTTTCCAGACGACCACACCGCGGAGATAATTGCCCAGGGGCTTGTGGAAGCACTGGCGTGTCAACCAACCTGTTAATTGGCAGAATTCATCAGCTGTAACGGTAGATGCACCGTATTGGTTAGATTACAGAAGCCATTGGATCCCATTGTGTTCCGAAAAGCACCAAAAACTTGTTACTCGAAGTCCATGATCGTCATAATCCGTCACATTAAAACAGTTGTGTGTTCAATCATTACCAAAACAACTTGGATAGTAATGCTAAATGATGATTATGTTGAGTTAGCGCTTCCCATTTGGTTTTGACTCTCTACTGCCACCCGAAGTAAAGAGGAAAAATAACAGTCTATCGATTATAACGTTATTTTCTCAATAAAAACAATGTACAGGTTTTTTCACACAAATATACTGGTTTGATAAACGTTAACTGTTTACCTGTGGAATCCGTTTAATGATTTTCTGGATTGAATGGGACCCAGTGGGACCCTGTAACTAAGGCAATGAGCAGCTGAATGGACTCATTTTAAACTCACTAAAGACAATGATGTAAAATAAGTAAACATTAAATAGCACCAGTGTTATCCTTAAATAATTAAAATTTCAAAAGCCATTTCATGTCATCAACTATTTTACCTCTGCCCAGAATGTTTGTCACCAATTCGTTCTGATAAATAATCATAATTAACCTTCTGGTTTCTTTAGGGTTCTGTTCTAAGGAGAATACTCTTAAAACTGTAAATTGAGCATTGTTATTAGGGTTAGGGTTATATCATAATTATCGACATCGATCAATATAAAAAAACATATCATGATAACATTTTTGGCCATGTCGTCCAGCCATAATTACAATCATGTTCCAGTCCACTCCACTGGAATGAGTGTGCCTTTGTTAACGTCACAAATGACCTTCTTTAACTAGCAGACCCTGGGCAATGTTCAATTTTAATCTTCTTAAAGTTAAATGTAGTGGTCTGATAACGAAGGCCACACCACTTGGAGTGACTGTCTCCAGAATTAGTAGTTGTCACTGACCCAGCACTTAAAAGGTTCATCTCTTGCCTCTCTTGTGACACAACCTCACCTGTACCAGTAGGCAGCTCATTGTAGTATTCATTGTAATGACCATTTCATTAAATTGTTTCGCTGATGACACACCACTACATCACTCCATAAAATCCAATGATTGGTTCACCTTAGGAACTCATCAGGAAATCAAGAATTCAGGAATCCTTGTAGATGTTAATGTTTAATGTCTATTATCTCAGTAATACATTTAAATTCTTAATAGATTTGTCTGAAAATGTCCTTTCTGCCATTATTAACCCTTGAGAAGGGTTTTCGAGGGAGAAGGGCTTTCTTTAGCTCCTTAGTCTCATTTAAAAAAAAAGCTTAAATATATTATATTAGTGAGATCAATCATAGACAATTGGCCACTTTTCCAGCTAGACATCCCACCCAACCAATTTGACAAATACAATGTGAAAGTTTTACTTACCTGATATTGAGTTTGGCAGTGAAGTGGCAACTCTTGATCCTGTACTGTGCTCACTGTTTGAAGAAACTGGCAAGGTGTTTCTTGGCATATGAGAAGAGCCCTTCAATTTGCAATCCTCTTGACATTTCCTCTTTTTTAGAATTCCTATCAAGGCACTCGCACCAGAGAGTGAACCTTTAACCTCCAACTTAGTCTCTAACTGTTTTTTTTCTGATGACACTCCCACTAAAGAAAACTTAGAGACCTGTTGTTTGGCATCATTGTAGACCGTTGGAATATAATTTCTTTTAGGGAGTCCAACAGGTGGGGGAGTTAAACAATCAATGGTGGCCAGTTTTGGGGGAGCACCAAATTGGTAATGGTTCCGTTTCTTTCCTAGAATTTGAAGTGCCCTATGGACCTCTTTTTTGTCACGCATCAGCTCCCGGAGTAAGCATAAAGGAGATTTGTTCTTTGTTGAAATGTTTTTACCAAGCCGTTTCAAGTGACCTCTTATGTGGTTGGACTGCCCAGTCTTGTTATCAAATGAATCTCCACATAATGGACAGGAGTGGGTACTAGTGAGGACCTCAGAGTTTGACTCCAACTGTAATGCTGCAAATACAGAAAGACTTAAATCAGAAACATCTATAAAAAGGGTTAAAACTTGATTTGCGCATACACAACAAAACATACATAATAATGTTTTCTCAAATACAAACCAAGCTAAATGGAATATGCTATAAATCTATAAACAACTTAAAATATGATGACTACCTTTTTTCAATCGCCGGATTGCTGACATCTTGCGACGAATTCGTGGCCTCTTGTCTTGAGAAGCCACCTGCTCAGGAGGAACAACATGGCGTGCGTTGTAACTCAGTCCAACCCTATGAAGATGCCCTCTAACGTGATTGGACAACCCAACACCTGACTCAAAGACTGCAGGACAATATGGACAGGTCTTGTGCTCTGAGTCCAATACTGACAAATCTTCTGGGAAGGGTTCTCCTAATGACATTTGGTCAGACTCAAAGCTTTCTCTAAAGACCTCAGTTTCTATGCACTCTTCCTTGATAACAGGCTCATTCTGAGGATGCCTTTCAGTCTTAATTTTGTCAAACAACCTCTTAGATGCCTGCAGAGCCCCCCTCATTGACATTCTTCTGCTATATGTATAAATATGTCTTTTTTCTTGCTTGATATCATTGTCAAAATGGTTAACGTTGGCATCTGGGTCCTTGAACTGGAAAATGTCTTTTTCGTCACAGTCTCCCATCTCTTCTGCCAGGTTTAGCCTCTTTGGACTTGGCAAATGTTTTGGTAAGATGAAGCAGGAGTCTTGTTCAGTGGTGTTGCGATATGGAGTGGACATTTTTCTTTTAGAGGGTGACTTTTTCACAACTGGCTGATCCAAGGTTGACTTGGGTACATCATTAATGTTAAGGTCTCTTTCAGTTGCACTAGCATCAAATCTAGAATTTGAGGCAAAATTGGATACCGATTGCTGTCTGTGGCCATTTGAGGATGAATTGGAATCTTCAACCTTGGGAGTCAATATTCTTGGCAACTGATCATTGTCACTTTTGTCACCGTTTGAGTCCTGTACAGATCTGATGCAATTATTGTTTTCCTTCTTCTGTTGCTCTTCTGTTTTCTTGCTATGTCTTTGTCGAGACAAAAGAACGTTAATGGATTTGTCAAGCTTTGATTCTGTGAGTTGAGACTTTAGACATCGGTTTATAATCTTGTCATTTTTAAATAAGTCTGAAATGGCATTAGAATCGCTAGGTGAATACGATTTTTTTGCGGAGACCTGGCTTTTTATTAAGAGTTTAGACGTCAACTCTGAATCTTCTGCAGCAGTTTTATGCGTAGGCACCTGCTGCTCTACAGGTGGTTGTGCATTTCTGTCACTTTCCTGTGTTGTTTCGTATTCTTCGTAAGTCTTTTGATGACGACGCTGAAGGTGATTTTTAAAAACACTTTTACTGAAGGCTCTATAGGAACAAATGTTACAGGAGAAAACTCCAGAATCATCACTGACTTGTGTTGAAACTGTATGCTGCCTAATGTCATGTTTCCTAAGTTCTTTCTCAGATACAGCCTTGAAGCTACATTTCTCACAGTCAAAGTATCGCTTATTCTTCTCATGTGTCTTGGCATGCTGAACAAACGTATTTGGGCAGCTTGTTCGGAATGGGCACTGAGGGCAATAAAGTTGAGCATTTTCATCTTCATCCTTCATATCATTCATGCCCTTGATCTCCTCAATGAGTCTCTCTCTCTTCTCCTGATGAACAGACATATGCTGAATGAGCGAGCCACTCTGTTTGAATGACTGTCCACATTCCCGGCATATAAAAGGCTTTGGCGACATATCTGGAGGATCCACATGAGACTTCATATGGCGTTGCAAATGGTTTTCTTTTTTGAAAATAAGGTTGCATTTTGAACAAGGGTAACAGGATGGCTTCTCCTCTGAGCGAGATTTTATTGAAAGTCTCCCCTTTAAGGGTGAAAGTCTATGATCTATACTGTTCTCGTGTGAGTTTCTTGCCGGTGTATTGTATAGAATTTGCTTTATGGCCTTAACAGTTCCATTAGGATACTGTGATACCTTCCCTGTTGGTGAAGATTTAGACTTGGAATGCTTCCTCAGGTTTCGTACCTTGCTGATAGGAATGGAGTGTGCTTGCTCTTCTCCATCCGATGAGTCCTCAGATGACTTACGGCTCAGATCAGGGTAAAGGTCTTCCGACGGATCCACCATGACCACCATATCCATTTTCCGTTTCCTCCTCCGTTGGTTGCTGGGAGGAATGGCTTCCTCTTGTGGCTCCTCACCTGGGGATTCATCATGGTTCTCCCACAGAAACTGCATAAACTCTTTGTGAGGGTCCCACTGAAGGTCACTGGCACTACTGAAATTATCCAATGAGTTCTCTGGTGACTCCACGTCAAAACCCCATATTCCTGCAGTGTCAATTTCTTGCACTGTTTTTAATGGGGTGATACTTTTTTCCTCCTCCTTGTCATTGGACAAGCTATTGAGATCATGGGCTTGTGTAGCCCGGTGTGAAGAAGGTCCATTTCCCAAGCCAACTGGGGACAACATATCAGTGTTTGACAGAACATCAAGGACATTGTTGTTTTGTTTCAGAGAAGAAGGCTTGCCAAAAGAATCAATGTAAGAGATTGGCTCTTGGGACATTCTCACTGGCTCTTGAAGAAGCGTGAGGGCATTCATCTCAGGATCTGCATCTTTGTCATCTTCATCAAGACCTGCCAGACATGACATTTCTGCAGCCAGGACCTAGAAAAGAAAAGTGTTCTTAGACAAGCCTCAATCAAAATTAAACATGGCAATTTGCTTTGCGTTAGATTTAAAACTTTCACTTATGCCTGATTAAGGTTGTATGAGGTATGTATGGTTGCCAAGGAGCAAGTGAACATTAAACTACCAAAACGATAGCAAACGGAGTAGCAAAACGATAAACATGGTCGTGCAAGATGTTGAATTGAAGATGTCACCATTATTCATTTTTAATCATCTGCCTCTTGGGTTCAAACATGGACAATGTAAAAATAGGGGGGGTAAGTTGATTTTGAGGACAAAATTTAGCTTTTGAGCAATGTTTTTGACATATATCCCTAAGGAAGAAGGCATTGAATTAGAATTTATGTTGACCAGCAACCTTTTGCTGCACGGTACAGTCAAGGCTTCCTCATGGGTTTTACATAGAGCTGGGCCATAACATGGTAATGCCAGCATCATCAAGGTAAACCAAGTATTTCACCATCCATTTATAGCGTACAGATTTTAATATAACAGGATTCTATGAGGTTCCACTTCAGGGTGGGCTATATATTATATCATCAACGTTTAAAATTTTGTTTTATATATCGACACAATAGTAGTAGGTAGAGTTGGGCGATTAGTCACATTTTATTTTCAATTACAATTTTGGCTTCCAACGATTATTAAAACAAGTAATGTAATGTTTGCTGTACTGTCCATGTACTGTCTTTTATTGTTGTGATTGTATTGTAAAGCGTCTTTGAGCATTTGGTAAAGCGCTATATAAATTTGATTTATTATTATTATTATTATTATTAATAAGATAATCAAGATAAAACCATTACCATTTCAAAATGATGCTGTCGTTTTGTCTTGTGTTATAAATCACCCCTTTCCTGTACAGTGGTGCGCTTTCGCCCCTTCCCAAAAGTCCTAACTGACACACAGCCAGGCTGTGGCATGTTTATTTTATTTTTGTATGTTTCAAGCCATTATCCGCGACAATAAAACATCAACAGAACAAATAACAAACAAAACAGAAAGAACATGGTCATTAGCGCACCGATTAGGTGTATGCTAGTGTTTTAGCTTGCATGTAGCCTCTAGGGCTGTCACTTTTTCCAAAAGTCGAGTTCGAACAAATTTCAAATGACACGCAATTCATTCAAATGTGCGCCCCCCCCCCGAATGACGACAATGTTATTTAGTTATTTCATTTTTTTGTTGTTTGTTATTTTATCGTTATATTTAACGTCACATTCTTCCAGCAATCGGATGTTAACTTTTTTTAACAGCTGTATTAACGCATTACAATAATAATACATTTGTACCACACTTTTCATTCATAGTGACACTCAAAGTGCTACAGTATTATAGGACACACAACAACATAAAGAAAATAGTACAACATAAAGAAAACAGTAAGAGTTCAAATGAAAAAGCCTTCCTGAATAGAAAATGTCAAATCACAGACAACAGGAGAGAATTCCGTTAGCTTTGAACTAAAAATGTAGCAAACAAGGTAAAACATAGACCTGATAGGCAAGCCGAATGGCTCGACTTAATTCCTAATATTATTAGCCAGAAACACAATTCTATCAACTTGATTGGGATGAAGTTTCCCCGGGCGCCGCACAGTGGCTGCCCACTGCTCCTATTTCTAGGAAGACTGGAAGATTCCTAGTAGAGGATGGGTCAAATGCAGAGGTGTAATTTCGTTATGCATGTACTTGTTTAATGACAATGAAGCTACTTGAACTTGAACTTGAAGTGCAGCTCTCTTTTTATTTACAATATTACCTGCCGACAAGAACACCCAGTCAAAGCACACAGAGGGTCCCGGTACACACAGGTATTTACGAGACAGCTTTGACATAGATGATAACGTTGTTGTTCTTTGATGACAGTGAATTGTTAGAGCGCCCTCTACGCAACGCAAACTACTTCAAATGGTCTGCTGCACTTACAGACTGTAAATTTTGAATTCGAACAGGTTATTATCAGACTTACCCGCCACGCATTCAAATTAGCATTAGTGACGTTTTTACGCATTAGTTGTTTTCCCTTTGAAGTGACGTCCAATTACACACCTGCAATTACCGCTTTTCACCATAGGTGCCGCCAAAGACAACGGAACGGGATATCTTCGAGATTGCCAGTTTGAGAATTGGGTGTCTATGGGCGCTTTCACACCTGCCTTGTTTGGTCCAGACTTTCGGACTTTTCAGTTTGATCCGAACCAAAATGACAGGTGTGAAAGCTCCCCCGGACCACGGTGCGGACCAAAGACCGAGTCTTTGGTCCGAGGTAAAGAGGTGGTCTCGGTCCGGACCAAGCTGGACCATGGTTCGCTTCCTGTGTGGTGTGAAAGCATTTTTTGGAAGGTTCACACTATCGAACCAATTACAGGAAGTTACGGCGGACTTGGCTTGCTGTATTCGCCTCCTTCTCGCCTGTCTGCGTCGATACAATTTGCGCACCATAAGGACGTTCATTTGGCGAATTCGATCTAGTCTCGAGTACTGCGACTCAAGTTGTTGTTTCTGGTAGCAATGCCATAATAATAATATTATTATAGCGACAAACTTTATCTGTTCGTTCATTGTGGGGAATGGATGGAATTCATGTGAGCGCTTCCTGGACAACACGCCGACGTCAGACGCACGCACGTATAGGGAGACGCAGCCCACGCAGGTGATG
>OMKK01035402.1:27941-46278 GCA_900302305.1 Polymixia japonica | reverse complement strand
GGTATTGAGCGTCGTCATCGCTAGAGACATATCATGGTGACAGTTTTATGGCTAAGGAGCTGGCCCTCTGTTTTTTGGGCTCCTCTTTATGAAATGAGCAAGATCCAATTTTCTGATTCATCTGCAAAACCGTCCAGATTGAGTTTAGTATTCCCGTCCCGGCTCCAAACAGGCCTACCAGAGCCTAGAGGTCACCGGGAGGACTAGGGGATTTAAAGTCATGAGTTTGTGCTCACACACTGACACAAGCCTGCTCATATTTTGCCCGCATTGACAACAAGCCTATTGTTCTCCCTGATAAGGCTTCAATGTGCACAGTAATGGGAATTAAGCAGGGCATAAGTCACAGAGAAATTGGGTGACAGCAGATCAATAGATAGTGCCGAACCCCGAGGGACCATTAGGGAAAAGGACCCCTTTGTTTGTCCAGCGGTGGAGAGAGTAAGTGGGTGCTCGGGTTGGAATTAACTGTGTCAACTAAGGAAGCAAGGAGTTCACAATAGAACAAAGAAAGGTGCTTGGTGAGACAAGATCATAACACTGCCCTGTGCCTTTTCAAAACACTGGAATTGCATTGTGTTTTAAAAAAAAACAAAAACAACACATCAGATTCCTATTTTGCAAAGGATGTGTTAAAGGCTATAATGTGGCCAAATTAGTGATCAATCCAAAAATCAATCTGCTACACTGGCCGCACCGTTTTCAGTTTTCGCTTTTCTTCGGTGAAAGAATGTGTTCCTGCTGAGGGCATATTGTGCCATATGCTCTGTGGACTGTGGGAAAAGTGTACTTCACGATTAGAAAAGCCCCGGAGCCCTACACTGGAGCTAGAGGATGGAAATGCATTAGCCCTAATCTTTACAGTGTTTAAAATGATTAGCCAGAGCATGTGACAACTCAAATAAAACAGATTCCCCATTAAGTTCTTAAGGCAAATGCATATTGTGGCCATCACTGTGAGACTTTCCCACTTAAATGCACATATAATTTGTTGTTGCATTGCATTATTCCTGCTCCGTAACCAGACTACAGCTGAGTGAGCAATGTGCCAGTGATAACTAAAGATATTAATTAGTATATTATGATGGCGGCACATGCATTTTCACAATTAATAAATTCCAACTCATCGGGTTGTGATTTAATTATGAATTATGTAAATGGATGCCATGAATCATTTAGGCCTATGCATTTTATTAGCTAAATGGAAGAATATAGAATGTAGGAATATCACAATGATGAGGATTTACACTCTCAAGTGATGACAGCAGAAGTAAGTGAATATTTAGTGACCATATCACAACTGCACATAAGCCCCTTGCTAATGGCAAAACACATTTCAGATTAATGAATAATTGACAAAAGAGGCTGTTTAATGGCTATTAAAGGTCCGGGTTTACCTATAAATCTTAAATTTTAATCATTTTGTTGTGTTTACGTTAATGTCCTAGTTCTACATTATACATGATTAACACATAGACATTCACATGATATATAACGCAAGTTTACAGCTGTAGCCATCCTTGAAGCCTCACTTTTTGTTGCATGTACTGGATGCTAGTGTCCTCCTCCCAATTAGGAGGAATTATTTGGAAAATTTCTATCAAAAATTTCGGCCATCCCAAGGGCACATAGAATGACCTGGCAACCAGTTGTTTGACAGGCTCAAGGTTTGTGTTACAATATGAAGAATAGATACAGGATAGATGCGTAATATGGGACATGAGCAGAGGCTACCACTGTATATGGGCATTTTTTATATTCTTGAGTGAAATGTGTATTAGAGTATAGAGATATCTACATCAATTTTTTACCACTTTCTTCTTGTCAAGTTGATGTAGTGCCGGGAACAAGGAGTATATTAAGTTTGAAGAGGGCTGTCAAATCAAACTGTCAGGCTGCACTTTTTGATGGAATCGTATCGCTCGCTCATCTGTCAATCAAGCAGAAAGACTGCTGCCAAAGTCAAATTCAAGAGTTGAGAGGAGCAGAGTTACATGACACGTGGACATTCGACTGTTTTGAGAACGCCGAGATGTCTGAAGGACATAGAATTTTTTGGGCATTTCTGCTTTGTTGTAAAGTATAGTGGACAGTGTCAAGAAAGTGTATGCGGTTTGCAATCCACTAAACTAAGGGATGTTCCTATTTCAACTCCAAATGAGTCCTTAAAAATATAATGTAACAGAGGATAGGGTTTACAGTAATCTGTGCTGTAAAAACAGAGCATTAACCAGACTAAGGGCCAATATATTTCAGAGCACAGGTATTGGCATGTCATACCATAAGATGGTAGGTTTACAAAGTGTAACTGCCATGCAGTAACAGCGTCAGGCATAAGCATAAGTTAAGAAAATTCCCCAACACAGGAAGTGGGCATCTCCTTTTGATTGTTATGGTGTTTACTCACACAAGAAGTGTACCCCAAGGCAGCCATCAAACCTCACTGGCCCAGTTGTGAGTTCCCCAGTCCCCTGGAGAAATACTCTATCCTCCCCTGCTGTCCAGGGTCTGTCGGTAACCAGCAGCTGCAGGCAGGCAGTCAGTGCTGCACTGGGAACTGGAGATCATTGTGCAGAGTGTATTAGTTAGCAAGCTATGCATCAGATTAAGCCGGTGTGAATAGTTGTAACGTAGGAAAACAGTAATAGTCTTGGCCTCTATAAGGATGAAACCGACCAACCGACCTTATGCGTGCTGTCATTGTTGAAAAGGGAACATGCGGTGTCACTGTGGCATTGGAGCAGTATATGCAACAGTTACAGACATGCATTGCATCTGGTTAGATTGTTTTTTACATTGCCGTTGATTCTAAACTCCGCCCAAGAATCTGGGCACCTGTAGCGTGTTTTTGATGGACAGGGGAGAGGAGCGATTGAGGGGTGCTGCAGGGGAGGGGAAAGTTCAACTTCTTTTGAACCGTAACGGCTTGTTGTTGTTGTAAGTCCTCTCCGCGAACATAAAACAGCCTTCAGAATAGCGCTCATAGCAGCTTTATCTTCTGTTATCCAGCAGTCTATATTTAAAAAGCTGTTGTTAGCGCCCTCTAGCGGACTCTACCAGTTAATTTCCTACTTCACTGGTAAATGAGATAGATAGGGAATAGAAAACTGTAAACTACAATATCACATATTAGCAAACTGTTGCACGATAATCACATTGTAAAAACTTAAACAGATCAAAAACATATATTTAGAGTTAATCTTAAACTATAAGGACGCTATTTTTATTGCTTACTGACTTTACTTATATTGCTCTCAGTGGCCAGCTCTCGAAACTCAATGAAATACACTTGTCTCTGAGATCACGGTTAATAATGTATGTTGTTTTCTGGCTGTCTGTTTAGGTATCTAACAGATGACTAGCTAATGGGCAAATATGGTGTATAACTTGGGGTTAAATACAGGGAGAAGTGAAAACTCTGGTGACACAAGTCCACGCACACGTTGCACGCACCACCCCATTAATACCCTGCATGATAATGCATTCACATTAACACCATCACATGTGTTATATATGCTTAGAGGGCTTGAAGTCCTGGCAGCTTTTTCACTTAAGCCACCTACAGTCGGCCCTTGTGGGTCTATTCATCAATAGGGTCAAAAGCACAGTAAGCAGAATATTTTAGCACCTTAAACACATCTGTCTTTGATAATGCACGTTAATGCTACCAAAATATTTTTTGTTCAACCCAGAAGTGATTGGATACAACACTGAAAATGAGTCAAAGCCAACACCGGCATTACTTTTGGTCTAAATCAAACTGTGTCATTCCTCCACAAGGCCAGTCAGCATAAGGTAAACAATTGTATCAAGGGGTTCTCTGAGCTTCATTCCCTTGACAATACTGCCCCTCTCTGTATGCAAGAGTGTATCACATTTGACATGTATAACTCTTTCACCTTTAACTTTTTATTTTATTTTATTCTTTATACTTTATCCAATTAGATGAGTGTGGTTTCATAGATCACCTGTGAGGAATGTTATATTTAGCGCCGTCAAACAGTCTACATTTTCAATTTATCAGTCTGGACTGTTAAATTGACTGTACGTCGGCTTTACAAGTATTCCTCGTTTTAAAAGTTCTGTTCCAACACTGAGTAATATGTTTGGACTGTTCACCTATTATGTAACTATGGAGTATCTTCACTGTTCTAGACATGCCTGTGCAAAAAAAAAAAAACAGACACACATACGAATACAGTCATACTGAATTATACGATGCAGCAAGTTCCAGAGGGGGGTGTAAATGTTGAAATGAGATGAAAATGCTCTTTATGTGACCTACAGCAGATCTTATAACCGCTACTGTCCACATGACTCTGAAACAGTAAAATTGGGATAACAGGCCTGTATTTGATGAGTCATTGTCATAGACCCTCCCACCATCCAGCCAAATCCACAAGAGAGAGCTCGGCATCACATCCACTAGAGGTCTGAATCTCTTTTTTCATTTAGGTAAGTAGTCTAACACTATTTATTTACACTACTCGTGTGTCTCGAATGTGTGGGCATTGTTTCACGGCCCCCGTACATTTTATAATTGGTCCTGGGGTGTATAACCTTAATAATTTGTCTTTTATGTGCCTGTCTAGCACACGGGTATGATATGCATTTGAAATTTAAAAAATATTCCTCGGATTTGCAGATAAGATGTTCGACTTTTCCTACCGAGCAACATCTGAGCCTACATTTCAGCCTGGTTTTTGTGATTTGTAACATTGTTACAACTGGATATAAGTCACATGACTGTACTGAACGGTTGAACTAAACTTGAGTATGTAATACAAGCGCAACAAAAGTCCTTCCTTCCTATGCCTTCACATATCGTCGCCTATATTACCAATATTACGGTAGCATGCTCAGCAAACAAGGAAATGATTTAATTTGAAGTCCCTGTCATTGTAGGGTTAGAGTTGGGGTTAAAACTTGTCATTATGTCTTTTCGCAGTATTTCCAAAGAGGCATTGATTGGATCCGCCACACTAGGGATTATCTTTGTCGCTGGCTACTACATTGGTAAGGAAGACATGCATTTGGATCTATATAACATAGTTACAACATAGAAGAGATTAGTTATTAAGTGTGCTAATCTTAAATCTACTTTTTAACGTCAGACGTCTGGTATCACGATTTCAAATGAGAAACAAGCCTCAATGTTATTGATTGATGGCTAAAATGGCGGAAATACTATTATAATAACTATTAAATACTATCATTTAATCAGTCATCCAAGGTTCATCGGTTGGCATGTCATTGATTTATTTGTTACATTGCGAACATTTCAGATTAAATTTTATTGGGGTGAAATAATCCTCCTTTTCATAGCCAGTGATGAGGATATTAAACTTTTATATTATTTAATATTTTTTAGGTCTGGGGTCATGTCAAATAGAATGACTTACCACTAAGTATTACCATGGTATTACATGGTTGTAAAACAACTCAATGATGCGAATAACAGCTGTCAACAACTATATGTGGAGCTATGTAAAAATCAAATTGTAGATCTATAAAATGCAAACATGCAATTCAATGTAACATGTAAATCTGTACATTTTTATTTTCATTGTTCTGTTATTCTCAATGTTGTTGTTTTTGTTTTTTGTATTATCGTCAATGCTCTGCTCTAGTGCTGTCAAATTTACATTCGATATTCGAATATTATTAGAATAGAAAAAATAAATCCATTAACATTAGAATATGTAATAATACTGTATGTTTGCGCTGTAAGTCTTCATTTGTTTCGTGTTCCAAACCAGTATGTCGTGTGTGCTCGGAATCTCGACTGAACGCTCGGAAGAACCAAATGCGGAGAAATAAAGTAATTATCACTCCAGAAAATATAAAAAAGTGCGGTCTGGCGATACTTTGGTTTCTGGTCAGTTGAAAAAATACAGTCAAAGAAGAAAGCGGAATGTAAACTGTGTCTATTTCAAGAATATTCTGTCAATTTACTTAGAAAATAAGGGTTAGCTAACTCAGTTATTATGTTGTCATCAGTCAACGATGTGTGTAAAAACGTTCAGTACCAAAAGCCACTTGCCTTCTTTTGCCTTTTGCCTTTGTACCGGCCTCTTGTGGACGTAGCGCGTAACAACAGGAGTCGCTCAAGAGTATTATGGCCCCCTGCACATTAATGATGCATTGGATGCAATTTTTATATTTTATGTACATTTTGCAATAAATATTCGAATATATTCGAATCTCTGTTATTTTTTGGAATACAACATTCAAATTTAATTTTTTGGTCCAGTTCACAGCCCTACTCTGCTCTATTCGTATCAACATCCCATCATCGGCTGCTGCATTAGCCCATTTCCCATGGGATCATAAAACCCTTCATCTTAGAAAATCTAAATCAAGTACTTAGACTACTCTAGAGCTCAATGACTTTCTGAAAGATGTACATAAATAATAGTATAAAAAGTAAATAGTTGTAAAAAAAAAAAAAATACTGTTCAGTAAGCCAAGATAGATCAAAGGTACTAACAATTGTTCTAATGCGCTCCCCCAGGGAAAAGGAAATCCACATCTTCCAGTATGGACATCTTCAAGAGTCACTCTGGGGCAAAAGACAACCCACTGATGCAGTATGTCCTCAATCATTCACTGAGAGAACATCCAGCCCTAAAAAAACTCAGACTGGTAAGGAAGTTCTGGTATCCTGGATATTATTCAGTGCTCATCATTAAATTTAGATCTGTATTCATAAACTGTCCTCTGGCACAAAGAGGCACTAGAAAGGCTCTAAGTATGTTTTACAATGCAATTTATGAAACTAATATAATCTGTCTCCCCTTATGCTTTTCAGAGGACCATGGAGGATTCCTGGAATTTCATTATGGTTGCCTGTGAGCAGTCACAGTTCATGGCTAATCTTGCAAAACTAATAAAAGCCAAGAAAGCAATAGAGATAGGTAATGGCATTAGATTCTACAAGACATGCAATCATTGAAGCACGGCTTTTGTGGTTAAGATTATACTACCCACTGATCTATTATCTAAAGCATTGTGCAAAAAAAGAATGATGTGATGTCAAAATCTTATTAAGAGTAATGTTTTTGTCCTATCCATGGGCATCCATTGAAGGTCAATTGTGTTGACTTTTATTACGTGTTTGTTGTATTTGCAGGGGTATACACAGGCTACAATGCCTTGAATCTGGCACTGACTTTACCTGATGATGGAACTGTGGTGGCCTGTGATGTCAATGAAAACTACACCAACATCGGCAGACCCTTCTGGAAAGAGGTAAAATTCAATTTCTACAGTTATTGTTTGATACTATACTGTGTGCTGGTTAGTGAACTTGTCATCGCAAGTTTAAAGACATTTTTGATAAACATTGTATGTGACCATGGGGCTGAACACCTCTGTATAATACTGCTGTGCTGTATTATTCCCATTTCACTAAATGCTGATCAGTGCAGAGGAGTAACATGCACCACAGGTAATAGACATGGTTTTGTTTTAAACTAGCCTCTTTATTTGCATGTCTAACAGACTGAATCAAACATGTCTCCTCTATGTGATAAGGGACATCTACCAATCTGCCAATCTGAGGTGGCACTCTATTAGTGATAATACCACTATAAAAACTGTGAGAGAAGTAATATGGCAAAAATTGACTGAATTTATACTGATTGGTCCCAGTCCTGGACTACTGACATTCACCTCCTTCTGTGTTTGCAAGCACAGTTTTCTGGATAATAGATCATATCCTGGTTCAGGAGAGCTATTTATATGCTTCTTAATATTCCAGTCACATATATCACAAATAAATTGAATATTTATAATAATTCCATAATTCTGATCTTAAGGTGAGTATGTGAACCTGCATGATAATGCAGGGCTGATATCACTATATAGCTTAGCTATCTTACTGAAGTTTCCCTTTATTAAGATAAGAGCTTAACTGGCTTATTGTAAACAGCATCATGTTTACATTAGCCAACTCACAACCAGAATGGTTGACTAAAGGGATACTCCAGCATTTTTCCTCACCTTGTTTTTTCTTACAATATATTTATTGCAAGCACTGTGACACCCATTTCATACAATTGAGAAAAAACATGCAAAACAAAACAATGTTTTTGTTTGTCAGTTGCAATAATGTACACACAACCCGTCATTAGCATTGCATCAACCCAAATTATCATCCAGTGTTTCTTTCTTTTTTTTGGCCCCCCGGTTCAACCCCTCCCTCCATCCCTCCCAAACTTCCCTTGTACCCCGTCATACCAAGACTTAAATGTGTCATCGTTAAAGCTCGACGAGAAGCTGGGCTTTTTCCATATTGGGGAGAAAGACGAGAGAGATTCTTTATAGCCCAGCATGATGATATATGAGGCTGTCTCCATACATTAAAACTGATAAAAATAACTGGGTTACTAGTGACCTTCTTAACCTCCCGTACATCAATATAGGGCATATATTTCAGCTCGTATCGGAGAACGTCTGATATTTACATTCTCATGTGCACATTGTGTTTGAAAACCATTGTTTGATCTGTGCTAACGGAACTGCTAGAAAGTTACAACTGAAAATTTGGAAGGTTCAGTCCAGCTAAATTATACGGGAGGTGCAACACCTGCAATCGAGAAGAGACTTTGCATTCTTTTAAAAAAATGATTGTGATTGTCTCTAGACACCTTATCAGTTAAAGGGAGATAGTTCAAATTGTATGCATCTTCTATTTTACTTGGGATGTAGATACCTAGATATTTCATAAAGTTCAATGGCCATCTCCATTTCAATTGGTCTTGTAATGGTGTATAATCAAATTTAGAGATATGTATTATTTCTGTTTTAGACCAATTTACTTTATAGCCAGATATGTCTCCAAACTTAGTAAGCAAAGATAAAAGTAACGGGATTGAGTTAGCAGGGTCATGAAGGTAATAGTAAATAGATAGTAGTAAAAAGTAATACTATGTCTGCATACAACGATACAAGATGATTTCCATTACCAATTTTAACTCCCTTTATCTGATCATGTGATCTAATCATGGTTGCCTCGGGTTCTATAGATAAAACAAACAGTTCCGCTGAGGCAGGACACTCCTGTCTTGTACCACGTGAGAGCAGGAAGGGAGTGGAGTCTTGGGAGTTAGTCTTCACTACCACCATTGGAAATCTATAGAGAATTCTAATCCAAGAAATAAATGTGGGATCAAAGTTGAATTTTGATAGTACCAACATGAGATAATCCCATTTGACTCAACTGCCTTTTCAGCATCCAATGAGTTCGCTACATTTGGGCCATCTAGTGTGGGAGAGGATGTTAAAGTATCTATGAATGTTATCTGAGGAGAAGCAGCCACAGACAAAACCAGTTTGGCCTGTATGAATAAGATTAGGCACCACTGCTTCCAACCTCGAGGATAAAACTTTCGTAATAATAATAATAATAAACATTGAGGAGGGAAACTGGCCTATAGGAGGTGCACAGTAGGTGTTCTTTACCTTTCTTTTTCAGTAGGGAAATAGTTGCAATGCCAAGAGATTGGGGAAACTGCTTATTCTCAAAACTGGTGTTAATCATAGAAAGATACAGTGGAAATAAAAAGATCAAGTGGAAATATATGCTGCAAAATTTGTCTATAAAAGTCAACGGCCATCCATACCGGGATTTTCCTCACAATCTGGACCTACATTTTTACTGGATGTACAGAGATGAAAATGGTATCAATCTGCTCATCAAAATGTTGGAGTATCCTTTCAACCTGAATTATAACAATATTGTTATGCATGTAAACATCCAAAAAAAAAGAAACCCTAAAATAAAATGCTACATGTCTCACGGTGCCATCTCTCATCTGTTATTGGAGATGACTTGTGCACTCCACTTGCAATCACCTTCAAGCCGAGATAAGCAAAGCCCTTGGCTGTTCACAACAAAGAATTCCTTCTTTTAACAATATTCTTGTTCCCTTAATTTACAGGCTGGAGTTGATCACAAAATTGATCTACGCATTAAACCAGCATTGGAAACTTTAGGTACAGTATTACAAGTCAGTGTTTCCCATGGGTGGGTTAGGTGGGAATATGCAATAATCTGAAGCCAAAAAGAAAGTCTGAGTCAGTCTGAAGTACACTTCTTTTCCCTAAAAATGAGCAGGACCCTTAATTCTTCCTCCTGCACCAGCAGTATTGGTGCAGTTCCCAAAATGGTACAGCAAAGGTGCAGTTCTCTAAATTTAAAGGCTGTTTGGCTCAGTCGCAAAGAGGCAGGTGTAGGGGGTTCAGAGGGTTTTATTCAACATGGGCAGTAACTTTACAAACAGCTGTCTATCTGGGCTAGCCATGGCACATCATGAAACAACATACATCATGTCAAGTGGAAAATCGTTTTTGGCTCTGCTTTTTTAATTTCCTACCCAAAATACTTGTAAATGGCCTAAATAGAAAATTTTGTATTTGATTGATTTCGTATTTGTTGTAACCCAGGAGGCTGATATCTGCACCATGTAATAACAATCATGTGGGCCTTTAACTTTTTGCTAATTTCTGTCAGTCCTGTTACCTGTGACCTACTTAGATAGCTCACCACAAAGCATGTGCCATTAGATACCCAGTTTAAAGTCATGTTACCTTTCACTTCTCATAGGATCCAATTCAGCTTGAAACTCCTTCAAACACTTCACTGACAGACATCCTTATCAATCTGAAGCTATACTCTTATCACTGCAACCTGAGCTTACTTAAGCAACAATGCTAACTGCCAGTGAGTTCCCAGATAAGCAGTGTTTAAATCAGTATGCTCAGTAGGAACAATAGTATTTAATGGTAGAATTGACTTTTTGTGGGGCACCTTGGCAAATGCTTTCTCTCCAGACTGGCACTTCCTTAAGTAGTCATGTGACCAAGCATTATATGGCCTTAAAGGGACAACACTTGAAAATCCAGCAACATGCTATCAAGTTTCCCCACTGGCTTTCAGAGATTTTTCTTAGATCACTCACGAGTATAATCCCTCACTCATTGCCCTCCTGACGATTTCAGATGAACTCCTGGCAGCTGGGGAAGCTGAATCGTTCGACTTTGTCTTCATTGATGCAGACAAAGCAAATTATGACAACTACTATGAAAAGTCTCTGCAGCTGTTGAGGAAAGGAGGCGTCATTGCTATTGATAACGTAAGTGGTGTCACCAAAGTCAGTGTTTCATTTTAATGTACGTCTTTAGCACCACAACAAAGTACCCCTAATGATAATCTTAGACTGTTAATATGCCAACACCACATCACGCTCCTCTTCCGCTGCAGGTCCTGTGGAGTGGGAAGGTGGTGAACCCTGCTGCTGATGATGTGGACACCCAGGCCATAGACAAACTGAACAAGAAATTGCACCGGGACGTCAGAATCAACCTTAGCATGCTAACCGTGGGAGATGGGCTCACGCTAGCATTCAAACTATAGTTGTCCACTGGATAGTAAAGATAGTTGAACAAACATGATGGCTTGTGGATTACGGCTGCTTGTTGTATTGTGTTGCTGTACTAACAAAAGTAACAGATCAGCTATTGCTTTCTATGAAATGATGTAGAGTATGTAGTGGTATCAGAAGCTTAAGTTTACAATAACTTGTAGGTTTTTTGTAGCTTTAAAAACTAATTTAAACTGAAGAAAATTAAACAATTAGCTTTTTGTTTTGATTCTGTTATCAGCTTGCACCTGACTAACACAGGTGTGCGTTGTCTACCTCTTTGATTTGAGAAGATTAAACATGTTTAACCAATCTTAATACTGGGAATTAGCACATTTAACTATCAAAGTCACAGTAACTCTGGAACCATCGTAAGTAACGTTATTATATAATTTCTTGACCATCAGTTTCACATTTACAATGCAAAATGGAGCATATGACTTGTGTTGGAATGACAAATATAACCAACATTATCCAATGGTCACTACCAGGTTTACCAAATGTGTATACAAATTGATTAAAATACTGAAGGTTAAATTATAATAAAATGACAGATGTTCATTATAGTACATTATTTACATGATTAAACATAAACAAACAGAAATGGGTGATTTCAAGACTTTATTGCAAAGGTAGACATACACATGAGGACTTGTTCCTGATCAGTGATCCAGTCTACAACTGTGGGAAGGGGGAGGTGGAGGATTCACTCATGTTCTTTCGCTCTAGTCATACTAAGGAAAGGAAATCCATTTGGCATTGTCTTGCAACGTCATTGTATTTTATAACTTAGAAGCAGGTATTGAAGATAGTAGAGGTCTGAAAACTAACCATACATAATGGTTGTCTCTCTAAGATACATATAGATTAACCAATAGATTGGCATCTACTTCGATAAGCATATTTTTCAGGAGCATTCCTTTTTGACAGGCGAAACATCCCTAAGGAAATATGAACATATTGTGCAAATGAAAGGGAGGACGTTTAAATAAATGTATATGCTACTGTGCAAAATAGAGCTTAGGTTTACATTCCTACAACATGATCACACTTGAGTAAAATAAGGAGGATATTCTTGGAACCATTCACGGACTGTCAAAATGATGAAGCCAAAGTTCAACAGAGACGACTCCCTCAGGGAAGGAAATATTTCACTGTAAGGGACAAAGAGTTGATGTAATTACACATCTGATAGAAAAATAATGAGCGACTGACCCAAATGAAAGGAGGGTGGTAGAAAGGTGTCCGTCTCACAGTACTCGAGAACTAAAGCTCCTTGTTGCTTTGGATTCATCTCTTTGAGAGATCCTTCGCTGACCAGGTAGAAAACACACAAGGCCAGATTCTGTCGGTAATTCCCCTTAATTAGCAATAGCTGGGCAGGTCATCATGCTTCTAACTCCAGGCCCAGACCTAGTTTGTGGCCACCGGCATTGATGCTCTTTCCATCCACAAGTGCAGACAGGACTAGCTTCATACCTGGGTAAAATAAATAAATAAAATAAAACAGTCCATAAAAGTTGGAGGTGGCTAGAATTGTAACATAAATAAAAGATGGTTCTTACCAGGCCGCAGAGTCTGGGTGTAGCCGATTCCTACCAAGCTGGCATTATTCACTTTAGCCTAGAAAATATTAAATTATTAAAATCAAACCAACCAAATGAAATCTATGTTTCATCATGGTGTTATCACACTATTTTTCCCCCTCTTAATTATTCAGTTACGTGAACCAACTACATCATTGTAACTGATGTCCAGAGTGGAAAGGACACCGGAATACGGTAGGAAATGAGCTTACTGATATGGAGGCACTGGAGTCTAGCTGGTATTTGGCAGCAATGCCAAAGCGAGTGCTATTGCTGCCTGCTGTCCAGGCCAGGTTCACAGCCGTCTCCAGTTTGTCGTTCACCTTCTGGTAGATGGAGCCACCAAACTCCGCACCATCATTCCTGGAAGATAGAAAAGATGGGCACATGGATAACTGGATTTCAGCATGCCTAAAACGGTTTCATCTGACACTACTATATGAGAAAGTGTTCGCTCCCATACAATCGTCGAGATATTTGGCATGTTTGACTTGACAGTCAAGGTACACATCCTGCTCAGTGCAAACATTTGTTAACGCCATGACTTACACATTAGTATGCAACTGGAAGTCTCCAGTCTTATAGCCGACTGCAAAGTTGCTCTGGGTCATCTTGGATTTGGCTGAGTCAAAAGTCATCTGGTAGCCAGCCAGCCATCCCTCATAACCAGCCACTGCTGCTCCATGGATTGCAGGGCCCGCGAAATCAAAGTCTACATCAACTCCAAGATTGACGTATTCGCGTTTATAGGCAGTCTTGACTTTTCCACTCTTCTTGCTGTCAGGTGGAAAAAAAGAAAAGAGAAGATAAATTAATAAATCACATTTGGTATCATCTATTATCAACTGGGGCAGAATTCTTTCCAAGCAATGTCTTGATATGTTATTATTTTTCATTTGACAGATTCACAATAACATACCCAGTGTTTGGTGAAAATGTAGTGTCAAATGTAAGTTTCAGCCCTTTGGTGAGCTAAAGAAAAAATAAAATAATTTATTTGTTAACATTTACTTTTGATTTAGTGAAGCTTGATTAGTGAAAGGATCATTGGCACAGTGGTGTTATTAATTTACCTGATCCTCAACACAGATTTGTGTTCCAAGTGTGTTATCTGTGGTCCACTTCTCTGTGAACGTCAGTCCATATTCATCCCACATGTACTTGGTTTCCAGGCTTCCATTGACCTTGCTGGTGTCCGTGTTGGATGAGCCAGAGGTTTTGAACTCCTACACAGAATTCAAGAGGAAATTTAGCATTCTTTGGACCCATTCCTTACACCTTTACAACAGGCTTGGACACTTTGAGTGTCATTGATGATCAAACAAAAGAAATAAAAACACTTGACTTATTAAAAAATAGAGATGCCAAGACAGACATAAATAACATAATAAAATACTATTCTTTACCACAATGAATTGCAATGTGCTCAGGCTGCACTGCCAGCAGATAAACTCAAAACAATTATGCAATACAGATAAATTAATGGGCCTGTTATCAAATAGACAAGAACCTAAAAATACCTAAAAGCAGGAAGAAACATTTAAAATATATATCAATGAGTAGCTAAATTGATTGGTCCCCGTAATTATATGCCTGCAATAACAGCTAAACTCACCACTCCGCTATCAGACTTTGTCTTCACATCAAGTTTGACCAGTCCGAAACCTGCAAAAACATTCACATTCAACAAGTAATTAGGCGTGTTACTATATTTCAAAAACAGCTGTAGGGCTATCCTTTAAATATGAATAAACACACTCTGTCAAAATAAATACACTCAATCAAAAATGGCTGCATTTTCTTGTTTGAATTACCATATCCTTTGTTGAAGATGTCCTTTGCAGATTTTCCAAGGTCTCCATATGGTGGAGGGACTGACATTATTTCTGACACAAATAAAATTTGAAAGAATATAAATAGTTATTAACATAAACAACATGTGTCAAATGAAAAATACTTTCTCATGCAAAGTCTACTCCTGCATAGTACAACTACAGGCACTGTTGTCAAGTCCAAGTTTACCTAGCTGAAACAGTGTGGTGGGGGAAATAAAATCAAGGTAGAACAAAAATATTCCTAACCATTTTATTTCAAGTATGTTATTTTAACAAAATATGACAAACGAGGCATTTATAAAGTTTTATAAAAAGGTAACATACCAGGCCCAGAATAAAATTACTAAAATAACTTAACTGCTGTATAAATTAAGTTTAAAACGACTCAACTAGTCCAACTGCACTTGTCTGAAAATGACATCTGAAATCTGAGTTTCTTTATCGACACTAACATGTGTCGTTGGCTGTGGTATGTGCAGTTTACTTCAGTGACATTCATTATTTGTTGTTATTTATACTGCAATTACAGTTCTGAACGAACCCAGACAATATGTTATCTCTAGTAGGCCGTTGTCGTGTCGTTGCTCTCACTGGCAAGGACAGACATCAAAGGGATTGGCAAGAAACCAGTGCTTTGTTTTGAAACATGATCAGTGTTGTGACGCTAAACAAACCAATGCAACAACAACAATGTTTAGTGTTAGTTACTGTAGGTTAGTGGATGACTGGGGGCGATACTGGTTAGCAAGGTGCTTGATAATAGCAATCTTGCTAACATCCCAAGCAATAATACCAAGCAACAACAAAAAACACAATCCGCACTCATGTGATAGAAGGTTTACAACAAAATAGTTTCAACTCAACTAGTTACTTACCGAGGCGCTGTGGTACTTTACTGTCAACTTTGGTGAAAGGCAGAACAGCCCTGTACAGCTGTAGGGCGACGTGAAGGAGACAGCAGAGATTAGTGTTTACTATCAAGATGGCTCACAGATCATCCAGTCTAAGGAAACCCTCTTCCGCTAAGGCGGAACCAAAATGGCGAATGTATGTCGGGAAATAATCTCTTACATGCATACAACTGTTTAAAATTAAAGTGTTCATGAATATTCATGTTATTAATTTAAAAGGGGAGCCATAGATAATACGTACAGCAGCTTATTTATGCAAGAATCTCCTGGAAATCAATTACTGACATCATACAGCACCATACTAGTCTATATCAGTCAGTAGTATCAGTAGCTTGCTAAGACCTTAAGCATTACGCTGTTTGGCCAAATTCAATAAGACCATCAGATACTGGACCAAATGTTAGACACTCAACTTGACTCCCAGTCAAAAAATAATCGGTCTAGTCTGATTTTTAAGAAAAGACCGAAGTATCCGGAAGTAGTATCTCTTGCTGCGCTTGGCTCATCTGGCTCTTTGTGGAAACACCGCAACAAACAACCTGCTGACCTCAGCGCTTAAGGACCCCAGATTTTAGTATCACGGTTCTATGCCTATTTGAAATGCAGGTATTGCGAGTAGTTATTATAATTCTCAGCATATACATCACATATTTGGTGAGTGACTTCGGACAAATAAATTCAATTTATATCAGCTGCAAAAATAAACGTTTTCTGACTGCACTTTTATGCAAGTCGTGCTCGGCAATTTGTAAACCTCTATATCACCATGGTAACCATTACGCTAGCTTCAATCTGGTCACGTGGTTGCGTGCGTGTCACAGCATGTATTTAAGTGATTTGACTACTTAGGCTAATGACTTTTAGTTTTAAGCACCGCACATGCGTCCGTTACCGGTCAATGGTTTAGCTAGATATAGTTGGTCAATTGCCCTTGTAAACGTTAATCTCTCTCTCTCTCTGTACAAAGATTAGCATCGGGCCTTTGATTTCAACTGTTTATTAATGAAAAGGACCAAACGAGACAGAACTAGTAATGTGGTTATGCAAGAGCATATAAACACAACACTGTCATGCCTCAATGGATGCATGGTTTGTAGCTAGTAAACAACATTTAGAAAAAGAAAGTATGCTAATATGCCATGATAACCTAATCAATTACAACAACTCTAGTGGCAAGCTGTTAATTGTTGTAACCAACTGAATTGCAGAGGCTTTTAAATCAACCTTTCACTTAAAAGCACATTGTGTTTAAAACAAATACATAGTTATGAGCAACTGTAAACATATTTCTGTCAATGTGCATGTTGCAATAACTTTGAATATGAAATATAAAAATACCTATTGACATTTACAAAATGAAATAAATTAATGCAATATAAACAAATACATACAAATTTAAGGGTCCTGTTGAGGCGCTAGTACTATAAATTCAGAAAACAAAGGGATTTATTTCCTGATAGTTCAAATAGTGTACTTCAGTCTGGTCATTTACACCATATATTTTTAAAAAAAAAAACCTCTACCACTACCCACAGGCACAGAGCCGTTTGCCTAACATTAAAGATATGAGACACTTCTTATACAGACAAGCTTACTGTAACACCTAAGGTAATTGGCAAATGGAATGATATTTAAGACAATTGTAAAACATTATTTGTTTCATAGTTTTGGCTGATTTAGACATTTTCTTGACGCTATTCTTCACTAGATCTGGTAAGTAAAAGGCAGGACAATTGAACATTACAAACATAAAGGAAATCTTGGTCTGCTCTAGTTTATCTTACAATGAGCCACGAATTACTCTTTCATTATTTAGTAACATTATCAAAAAGCACAGAAGGAATGCAAAATACTTTACAATACTTTAAAGCAATGGCAAACAAGCAACATCTGTTGCACAACATGATGAACTATTTCTTGCTTTACAGAAATCAGCAATAGTGTTATGCAAATCCTTTATATATTGCTATTACTGTGGTCCATAGAGTTCCATTTGGATAAATTATAAAGGGGAAAGCAAGTTCAACAATACATGTTAAGTTATGCATCCATGTCCAAACCTCGACATAATCAGTTATTCTAATAATACAATACTGGTCAACTGCAGAATGGGATTTGGTAAAATGATGCCTGAGAATTGTGTTGTGGTGGTTTCCCTGTACCACTAACATGTGCTATCCAGGTAGTTGTAGCTGCAAGTTTGGAGGTACCGAAAAATGCAGAACAAATAACACTTTCCCTTTTTGAGGGAACAATTAACAACCAATAAATGTGACACATCCCGCTTCCACGTTTCAAGTGACGCAAAGGGAGGTGATCGGGCTTTTAACAAACTCTGGAGGGTTCATGGACTTTGTTTTAATCAACCTGAAAACGCTGGCAGAGGGAAGTCCCAGAATATGTGGAGTCACGGCTCCGTGTACCCTGTCAGACCGCGGCACTGATAGGATCACGTAAGCCGTCTTCATTACACTGGAGTTACATGTCGGTGAAGGTACTGCACACACACCGCCACAGTTGGCAAATCGAGAGAGCAGACAAAAAACTGCAGCTGCTGTGCGACGCCCCCCTCCACCCAG